>PVKN010001422.1:0-52333 GCA_004027915.1 Capromys pilorides
AAAAAAAAAAAAAAAAAAAGTCCTTTTAGGAAAAATGAACAGATTAGAGAAAATCTCTACTAATATTTTTACCTCTGGAGGTGTGTGCCTGATGCACTCTTTTCTATCAAACCCCTGTAGGTTTGTATATCTTAAAACTATTTTCAATGCATCAGTTTGAGTAGATTTCTAGATGGAAAGCATGAAAGTGCCAAGACTGGGCCCATTGTTTTCTGTGCACTTCTCTTTCCTGCTGTGCCCATGTCTCTCCAGTCTCTCCACAGTCTGCATCCTTATTTTCATTATGAAATATGATATCTGTCCCACCTGTTCCCCCAGGTTGGCTCTAATGGCTACAGTCAAACCCTTTAATGTTTGGATTTCCTTGAGGTGGTGTTTGCTTAAGAGATTTCATCTTGAGAAAACTGATGATTCCTCACTGTTGTGCTTCAGTTTGAGCCCCATTTTTCAGGCAAGATGGCAGGGTGAACCTACCTTAAAACTTTGTTTTAATGCAAAAAGAATTTTGAAAAAAAGCCCTCTTAAAGATATTCTAAATAGGAATGACTCTAGAGTTTCTGTTACGGATGATGATAAAGCTTGGGAAAGACAGTAGTGATAGCTGTACAACACTGTGAATGGAGTCATGCCACTGAGTTGTACACTTTCAAAATGGTTAAAATCAGACAATTTAGGTTTCTTTTACAACAGAAATTTGTATTGTTTTAAATTTTTATTTTCGTATTTTAGGGAAGGGTCTACAGGGTGTTCAGAGTCTCACTACTAGATTGAACTCATAGTGATCTGCCTGCCACGAGCTGGGATTACAGGTATGTGCCACCATGCCCAGTCCCCATCGCTGTCTCAGCGCCCCTGGGGCTGGGCTGGCATGCCAGACGAAGCCCTGGCCCCTGTACCTGCTTGCAAGTGCTTTAATCTGCTGAGCTATTTGGAAGGCTTTGTGACAGAAGTTGTTAAATGCATGCAATACGAACCTGTGCTGGTTGACCCTGTTTTCAATGTGTTCTCTAGGGAGAAAATGGTTTTGCAATTACAGCACAGCCGACTACTTTACATTGTGAAAATCACCAGAGAGGCTTAATAGCCACCAAGTCCCAGCTCTGGAACTAGAAATGGTGCAGTGAGACAGCATTTTAGGGTACTTGTGACATGTTCAGGTGGCCACTCTTAGTTTACTTGGTGCATCTCACAGCTGAACAGAAACAGGCAGGCTTTCCCAGTTGATAGCCTGTATGAGACAAACCAGCATGCACTGTCATTTTTCAAGTGCGGTTCACCTAGGAAAAAAATCTTTTGGAAGTATAGAGTACGTAAATCAAAATAATAAGTCAAGTTGAAAAGTTTCATTTTTGCCTTCTTGTCATTCTCTAAGAAATTCGTGTGTGTGTGTGTGTGTGTGTGTGTGTGTGTGTGTGTGTGTGTATTTCCAATTTTTCTGTCACAGGCACATTTTATAACTTCTGCCTTGAAGTTCTCAATTCTTAATTTTTCTCTTCTCCATTAATTGTCAATAGTCCAACTCCTCAGATGGAGACCTTTGGGGTGGGATGGAGAAGGAGGGAGGCAGGTTCAAGAGAAGGGCAGGGGTTGGCCAAACCCTCAGTAGCCAGGTGCCTTGAATTTGGAGTCTTCTGATCATTCTGGAGCCCAGTGGTTTGGGGAAGGTGTTTAGAGGATTTTGTGTGGAGAGTCAGGTTTCTGGTATAACTTCACAATGTTTCACTGGAGGCAGCATACAAATCCTCTCAAGAGAGTGCTCCTTTGTTACTTTTAAGAATAAGGATGCAATTTTCAAACAGTACAAAAACTTTTAAGCCAAGACAAAAGCCTTGGGTAATCCAAATAGGGCTGACTGGGTGAAAGCATGCCTGCCTTATAACCTAGGCCTTCAGTGAGCTTCTCCATGTACTCAGGGCCCTCTGGCCAGGACTAGGTGAACCATGCTATCTTATTTTCAGTTATGGAGGGGAAGATGATCTTGCCACCAGGCTTTTGGACATCTACTCCAATGGGCACTGGAACTGTCCCATTCACTGGACGTTGTTGAAGGGCTGCCTCCCTATAGCTAGTGGTTGGGGTCCTTTGCTGTTGGTGTGTGGTGCAGTGGGGAAGTTGGTAATAGGATAGAAAGTGGGAAGACTAAAGACCTGAGCAAACTTTCCCCTGGAGGACTGGCCACCTGGAGAGCTTGGTGCATTGAGGATTGTAGAGGGGAATCTTCTGGAGACAGAGGTGAGGCCCGCCCCCCTTATTCAGGGAGAGTTAAAAAATGCTCAACAGAGCACTTAAGTAGTAGAAAATACTTCGGTGTGATCCTGCACACTTATAATCTCAGCACCCAGGAGGCCAACGCAGGATGATTGTTGAGTTCAAGGCCAGCTGGGACTCCATAGTGAGGAGCACTACATAGCAAGATTCTGACTCAATACATACATACATACATACATACATACATACATACATACATATATACATACATACATCTGAAAATATCCTTAAAAAATATGCTTAATAAACATGTTTAGCCTGAGTGTTTTCAAATATATTCATTGAACAATAACAACAGATGCTGGAGAATGTTGAGCTTTTCCAAGCCTGTTTGTATCTACTCTTAAGTGATCTTGATTTTTAGGGGTCAAGAACAAGATGACTCCTGCCTCCAGCTAATCCAGGACTCTGCCCTGCAAGGGAAGAGGAAGAGACTTTCTTCTGTAGTTTAGAGCTTAGGACTTCTTAGCGTCCTGGAAGTATCAGTTTAAACTGCCCAGCTAGTGAAGCCATTTCCTTTGGTTGGGCCCCTTTATTTTGGGGGAAGAGCTCAGGGAACTTTGTGAGGTGGGGTCAGATCCCACTAATCTTTACTCATTTATTTAGATCCAGAACCACACTCCATCAGAACATATCAAGGAGACTGCTCCCAAAGTTTATTTCTTCCCATCTAAAAAGTACCCTTTTCACCCTTTCAGAAAAGAGCAAGGGAAAAAGGCAAAGGTGCTGTAGGCTGCTTCAAGACAGTTATCTTCCTTTGTACCCATAGCCTCTAGAGGGAGATGGCAGAAGAACGCATGTGATGGTTGGTACTCGGTGGGTAGTCCAAATCCTGCCCCACCCTCCACAGTGCAAGGTGAGGGTGGCTTGATTGTACTTTGTAGAAATCACCCTCACAATCTTATACCATATTACAGTTGCCCACAACCAGTCAAGCTACCTTGAAGTAGAAGCCAGTGGAAGTCATTCTGTGGATGACTAGTAAAAGGAGGAAACATATAATTATGGAAGTTGAGTCCCCAGTGTCCTCTGAGTTAGATATTAGAGCTATGTTGACATTTCACTTCTTTATTCTCCATGGACCTGATGGGAAATGAAAGAGAATGAGTCCAGGCCGGTGGAAGCTGGACCTCGGAGAGACAGGACTGGTGGGGATGGGTGTGTGGCAAATCCATACCTCTAGGTGGTTCTTTGGTGTTCTGTATGGTTGCATTCCCTTCCTTCCCTGAAAGACACATGGGGATCCTCCTTCCTTCCCTTCCTTTTCCCTTGACCACCCCAGGAATGCCTGGAGTACTTGCCCACTCCTGGGAGCACAGAAACCAGTGTGTGTGGCAGGTTCTGAGTAAAGACCAGCAGAGACAAGAATGGACACGCCAAGAAATGTGTGCTCAGGGAGGGCTGGTTGTCCTAAAGTCTTGAATTTAGGAGTCAGTGAAACAAGAAGAGCTCATTCTCCAACAAGACTATGAAAGTTCTTTCATTTATTCAGTTTATTGGGGCAAATGTGAAACAAAAGTGCAGTTGGGGGCCAAGTGGGTTCTGCAAAGAGTCACAGGCAGTCACTGGGGTAGGAGCATTTCAAACAAAGAGAGGCTCCAAGGAGGGAGGTGGTTCTGGCAATGCCTGACAGGTAGAGAGAGGCAGTGGCGAAGAGGGGCTTCAAAAAGGCTTGAATGTGAGTAGCAGGGTGAGGTGGGCCCCAAAGGGCCTGTTGAGCCCTGGATAGTCTCAGTGCGGGCCCTGCTGGCATCTTGTGTGCATCTGGCTCCACCTACAAATCCTAATAATAATAGTCGTGCACATAGGCACCAGGTATCAGTTTGCTAAATATTCAGAACTATGGATTAAAGTAGATATTAGTGTCCTCATTTTACGGATGAGAAAACAGAAACACAAAAAGGTCTAAAATGTTGCCTAAAGTCACACCATCAGTGGTGGACCCAGCCAGGGTTCACTTTGAAGTCTGATTCAAAATTCCACTTGCTAAGTGCTAGGTTCTGGCCCTAGCATGGGTTGCTGAATTATTATGGTGGTCATCTAACATGGCTGAAACCCTTAAAACAGCTTATCTTCCCAGAGACTGCTTTTTCTTTCTTCCCCAACCCAGTCCAGGATACAGTTTCCTCTCACCTTTCCTGAGCACACAGGAGAGACCTCATCAGCTTCTTAGGGAGCTGCCCCTCAAACTCTACCACTAGCGAAAGTCCATAAAAGTCTGTTTTCTTCTCAGGTCAGAGGATTCCTTCCACCATCTTCTCTCGGGTTCTCTCCACATCTTTAGAGTCAATAAAGGCCTCTTTTATCGTTCTTATCTCTTTACTATGCCACTGAAAAATCTTACACTAACCACTACCACTAAATTGCTGTGGATGCTGGGGTATGAGGTCAAAGAGAGCACAGAGAAGATGACATTTTGATCCAGAAGCTCTTCTTTTTCCTACTGTCACCACACACTGCCTGCTGTGGCTGGGTGAGATACAGAGTGCTAGAAGACAGGGTATTGAGTATCTGGAGGCCCTCTGTGGGGGCATCCAGAAGCTGAGGTGCAGGAAGAGTGTCTTGGAAGCAACCTTGAACTCACTGGCTCTCCCCAGAGGAAGCTGATGGACATTGGAGGATGGTGGCTATTGAGATGGGGGTAAGGTAGAGGACAAGGATGAGGGAGGGGAAGCAGAAGAGGTTCCTAGGTCAGGACCTGAAGCTCCAGAGAGTGACCACTTTCTTTCTGAGCTGCCAAGGGGCTCCTGTTTGGTTATGCCCCTTGCTGCTATGCTGTCCTGGGAGTCCCCTTAGATGATCATAGTTTAGAGATCTTTCCCTGGAAATGGCACCACTTGAGCAGCATTTGCAAACTTGAATGTAGGAAACTGGGTGAAAAGTTCTGATGAAGAATTTATCCTTTGTAATGGTTATGTTGTGTCAACTGGAGAAATTTAGTCTAAACAACTGAGCAGGGAGCCAGGGCCTTCAAAGTGGAAACATTCTGAGCTTGTAGAAGAGGAGGGCACAGAGATAGTGTCAGTGGGTAGCCTGCACACAACAGAAGAGGCTCCCCCTCCCTTTTGCTCTTGTTGCCTTTGAAGTCTTCTGCTGCCTTCAAGTGTTGACTCTGTGCCATGCCACCACCCTGCCTTGGAGCCAGCTGACCGTGGACTGAAGCTGGGGCGGCACTTCAAGATGAGATTTACCTCGGGGCCTGGCTTCTGTTTCCAGAGGACAGCTGCGGTAATAGAGCTGCGGGCAACTGCCTCCGGGGCTGAGAGTGAAGCTGTGCTCCCACTGGTGCTAGGCAAGGTTTGCCACAGGGCCAGAGGCCTGCCTACTGCCCGCTCTGTGTGTGTATGTGTGTGTGTGTATCTTTTTTTTTTTTTTTTTTTTTTTTTTTTTTTTTTTTTTTTTTTGTCTTTTTGAGGCAGGGTTTCATGATGCAGTTCAGGCTGGCCTTGAGCTCACTTTTGTAGCCCCAACTGGTTGCGAACTTCCACCAATCCTCCTGCCTCAGCCTCCCAAATGCTGGGATTACACGTGTGCACCACCACGCCTGGCTGTGCGTGTCTTTTGAGTTTTATTGTCTACACAGGCCTTCTAGCCCTACTCCACTCCATACTGCTGCTGTTTTGCTGTCTATGCCCAACACTTCCCCTTCCATCCCTTCCAACACAACACAGAGCTGGCTATGTAACACAGACTGGGACTCCTCAGGTTTCTGAGGGCCAGTAGTTTGCCTCCAAGTATACTTGGAGAAAGTATACTCTGGGAAACCCCCAGCCTGGAAGGTGAGGGGGCTGGGCAAGAGTAAAAGCCTGTGTTGCTCCCTAGGGTAGCTTACATTATGGGTAGGACCACTCCAGTCTTGAGACAACTGCTACAACACTTTAGTCCCTGCTCCCAACACGGTGAATCCTCTCAGGATGAGAACTCACACTAGGTGATGGGGTATATCCTGCAATAAGGTAAGGCGTTTGTTAATGTAAGCAGGAGAAGGTAAGAGATATGTGGATTTGGGTGTTAAAAGTGGACATTGTGGGTATTGAAATGGAGCATCCACTCTTACATCCATGGCCAGCTACCCTGTGCCCAGGTAAAGAACAGGATCCCATGAAGTTTCTATTTCAAATTTCTCATTTATTTTGACATTCACTTGATTGTGACTCCCAAATTATCAAAGATGCAAGACAAGAAATCTGCAGCAGTAGTAGTGACATGGAGGTGGAAGAAGCAGAGGGGATTGGGCATTGCCCAGCCCTGCCTCCTCCTCTTCTTGTTTACAGAGTTCAGTTTAAAGAGTGTACAAATAAGTGTCCCATAGTGCAGTCTCCACAGCTACAAAGATAATGTAGTTGGGTAGGGTGAGCTCCCTCTTCACAGAGCACAGCAGGCCCTCATAACTATAGTGAGGCCAGCAGACCATCTTGGGCCTGGGTGGGAGCCTATGCCTTGAGCAGTGAGGGCTACATGGTGAAGAGCTGTGTCCTACCTCTAGCACGGGGAACCCAGAGTTTGACTATTAGTAGCAATTAAGCTGGAGAAACAATTGGAGACACAATAGCATGGGATGCTTTGTACTCTGGGACCCCCAAGCAGGTGATAGTCCTGATTTTTCCAAAGGCAGAAGAGACGATGATGGTAGTATTATTCTTGGTGAGGGAGGCCATGGGTTGGCTGGTGGATTGGCTGTGGAATTGCAGAGGACAAGGCACTGGGCTGGTTATCAGGAAGTGGGGAAGGCTGTCAAGCCCAGCAACTCATGAAGAAGTTGCCCATGGACTAGGAAGAGCTGGCAGTGGGATGGGTGGGTTAAAGCTGCTTCCTAACTTGCTCCTCTGCACTGGAGCCAGATCTCATTAGCCCATTTAAAGCTGCTTCCTGGTGAAAGGTCAGTGCTACATTTGAGGGCACTCAGTAGGGGGGTCAGAAAAACATGCTGATCTTAACGAGCCATTAAAATGATTTTGCCTTATAATCTCATGGGCTTTAGGGTTTTTGTTTTTTGCAGTCTTTCATTCTTCAGCAAACATGCATGTGCACAAGATCAGACACCTAGGAGTACCAGCACCTTCCAGGATGAGGGCAAGAGGGAATGGCATGGCTGACAGATCCTTTCTGTAGATCCTCACTTCATGAAGGACTGAAGATTCTTAAGAATCCACCTGGGTAAATCTCTTTTCCCTGGAGAAAGTGAAGTCTCAGAGAAGATAAGGGACTGGTCCTAGAGCTAATGAGTGACCAAAATGTGTCCAGAGCTCAGGTCTTCTGCTTCTCAGTTCACTGGCCATTAATTCCAGATCCAAACAGGGTGATGCAAAAGGTGAGAATTCCCTTCTCTGTCCCACTTCCTCAGCTGCTTTCTACCCTTTGTTAAATGCAAATCAAGATTTTGGCAGAAAGCCTAGCCTCTTCCTTCCCTGTGCCATCCTCTGCATTTAGCGATTCAGGTATGCGCTGGGGTTAGCTACGCCCTAGCAGGGGGGAGCAGCCATATTTTACTGCTGAGGCATCTGAACACTCATCAAGCATACTTACATAAAAAGCATAAGGTCACTGCTGGGTTCTAAGCAGAAACTGGGACTAGAGTAAGACAGCAGTATAGAGTTCATCCCTGGAGACAAGGGAGTGCAGTGGCCAAGGGAAAGCAGAAACATGAAATCTACCCTGTAAGACACAACCAATCCTTGGGATCCCCCTCCCCTGTGCTTGGGAGTGAGACCTGCTGGTCCCAGAAGTAAGGTCTGCTCCAAAGTCACAGGTGGATGCTTAAGTAGAGCACCAGTCTCTGTGGGAGCTTATTTGGGCAAGCACTACTATGAATGAAGTACTGCCCACAGAGATGCCAGGCTTTTTCTTTACCAGCTGGCTGGCTGTCATGGGATTTGCCACCTTAGGCAGTTTTTATTCTTACTGCTTGGAAGTCAGGTTTTTCTTTCTAGTTGGTTGCCCAGGAGCCTTCCATTCTCTGCTGCTCTTAAAAATGGCAAAGGCCTGTGATTGTTTTATGTGTATGTGTGCATGCCTGGGAATGGGAGAACACTAATAAAATGGACCAGGACCTGAAAAATCAGCAAGTAGTTATGTTTCTGTAACTCTTGTAACAAAACTTGGAAAAGCTTCTCCAGTGGGGGACAGCTGATTTCTAAGTAGGGGAAGAAAAAGATTTAGAGAGAAGTTTAGATGTTATTTGATATAGTCCCCACTAATAACCATACACCATGGACTTTTAAAAGTCAACTTAAAAAAAAGTCTACTTGATATATTCCATGAGGAGGGAGATGCAGATGTGATGTGTTCGGTAGTTGGTATCTCTACTGGGGCAGCCACAGTGGTAATACTGATAACTGAAGTAAAAAACTCAATTGTAAATTAGCTCTTGGACATCTTTTAGTGAGCAAGCAAGTCCCAAGGAAGTCCTTTTTACATACCTTCACCTCTCAAATTCTAGAATATGTAGCCCTCACTTTTCTCTTAGCCCTTTGTCCACTTTTCACCTAGGCATGGCCACTGCATGTCCCAAGGACTCTGAAAGTCTCTAGAGCCTTTGGTTAGCTTTCCCTGGTGCATTTTTCCATAATCCTGCAATGCCAGGGGTTTGGGCTTCCTGGGAGGGGTTGTGGTGGCAGTAGGGCTTGTTGGGAAGAAGTCCCAACAGAAAAACTGGTGAAGTTACAAAATCAGTCAGTAGATTGGCCTCCATTCTGGGCTCTGGGATGGAGACAGCCCCAACCCTGGTTCTCCATGCATTCAACAGCTCAAATTCTGGTGAACCCTCTTCTATGGGGCAAGGAAAGCCAAAGAAACTGAGTCCTTGTGGGGCTATTTCAGGGTCATCTGCTGTCCCCATGGCTCCTGCTGGGGCAGCAGTGTTGGTGTGTGCAGGTTGGGGGTGCAGTGGTTACACATCCGTACTAATAGCCCTTGGATTGGTGAAGGCCTCACGCCCAGAGCCTGGCCAAGTCACCGGATAACTCTGGGGCACTGCCAATTTGAAGGAGGGAAGTCCCCTTTCTTTGTAGTATGTGGGAGCAAAGGAGAGCCTCTCGCCTCCACCCCCATTGGGCACCATGTCAGCTGTCCGTATGTAAAAAGGGGAGCGGTATGGAGAACAGGTGGTGCAGTGGCTCCCAGCTGCCCCACATGGCTGGCTACAGAGCTCACTGGTGAGAGGCACCAGGCTGCCTCTGCCGTCCAGGGCTTGCGAAGTGCAGGCATTGCAGGTGGGGCCTCTGGGGTGGACTGCAAGGTTGTGCTCCTCCTCTTCCTCCTCCTCCTCCTGATCTGCATCTTCAGTGCTCTTCTTGCAGCAGTAGTACTAGAGAGAGGAGACAGGGAAACTGAGCCTGTGTATGCTCCCCTGCCCCTGGCCCAGTGCACTTCTGAGTTGCACAGGTACAGGCATCCAGACCCTTTAGTCCACTAAATACCTTGTGCTGGACTCTTTGTTGGTGCTGGGGATAAAACTAAACACCAGAGCCCTGCCTGTGCTCCCCAAGCACATACTCCCAGCTTTGCAAAGCCAATACTTCAGCTTTTCTTAACTTCCTACTTCTTAGGCCATGCCTAAGAGACATGGGGAGGCAGAACATGCATGTCATATTGCGAACAGGGCTAGGAGCTGCTGGAAGCAACTTTCAGTGTCTCCCCAGAGTGGTGGCTTTTCCACCACTCCTAAAACTTCAGAGGTGAGTACAAGACCCAGTATCTTCCAAGCGTGTGCTATGAGTGGCCCAAAGGTATAAGGTGAATGGCAGAGTCATAGCTCCTTTCTGACCTGCATCAGCTCCTTGGCCTAAACCTCCCACCTCCTGTGGCCTTGGGCTGTGTGGGCCCCAAAGTGAGTTCCCAGTTCTTGTCCCTGAAATGAGGAAGTAGTTTGTTGGTTGCCTGCAGCCTCTGGCAGGCCTAGGGAACTGACCTGGAGCCTGCAGTAGCACAGGACAGCGATGATACAAAGGAGGATCACAGTCGCTAGGATTCCGCCAGTGATCACAACTGTTCCCGCTGTCATCCGCCCGATGCCCCATCAAATTCTACAAAGATGTGTGTGGAGAAACAAGGAGTAGTCAGTCACGCGGAACTCTCAGTATAGTTACAGCAGAGGGACCTGGCCCCCAGGTGCTTGCTGAAGACAGGACTGGCCGGGACTGGGGCATGGCCAGCCTAAGGCAAGGTAGAGTTGCATACGGCTGCCAGAGGAAAGAGAAGAGGAAGAATACTAAACTCTGCCTGCTGTTTCTATCCAGTGTCAAAAGTTTCTGTTGATTTTTTTTTTTTTCCTTATGTTACCCTTTACCAGCTACAGGGCACAGGACCCAAAAGGTATAGCATCATGGCTTCTGGAAGGCTACAACCAGGTTAGGGATACTGGTTCTGGCTGATAGGGCTGAATGAATAAGTCAGAGGCAAACTCTGGCTGTGAGGCTATCCAGGTCAATGAATGAGGACTTCTGAGGCTCTCAGACACCTGAAGATCAAGGGAAAAGAGACAGAGGAGACCTGGCATCTTGAGGATGACTGTGAGTACTTATGTTTAAGGAGAACGGTGACCTAGAAGACAGATAACAAAGGTTCTAGGAGGAGAGTGTTACCTTAAAAAAAAAAAAAAAAAAAAAGCCTTGTGAGTTAGTTTAGTCCTTGGTCTCTAGCCCACTCCTATCTAGCGTTCCTCATCAATAAGCCTACTGGCTCTGAATCCAAGCCTCCAGCTGTGTCCTCAAGTGCTCAGGGGTGGACATCTCATTTGGAAGTCCCACTGTCACTTCAAAGCCTATTAAGGTAGGCTGAAGGCATCACTCTGCTCTCTAGTTGGGCAAACCACCTCGGAGCTATCTTAGGGTTCTAATGAGCTTCCCTGAAGGGTTTACATGCTGTTCATTCCTTGAAGGGCAAGTGGGAGCTGGAGCCCAGCTTTAGCCTACTCACCAAGTTGTGCACCCTATGTGTTCATCTGGTACAAGGGGCACATTTTCTTCACCCAGAGACATCACCTGCCCACCACTGTGCTCCTAGAGGGCTTCACCTGCCCAGTGGCACTGATCCTAGTTCATGCAAAGGTGCTTTGCAGCCATGTGCTCTGTGGACTAGTAACACTGGCATCCTTTAGGTCTGCTAGAAATGTGCCACCTCAGGGCCCACCACTAGTCTAATGAGTCAGAACCTGAATTTTAAGGTCTCAGATTATTCATTTTCACATTAGCTGAATATCATAGGATATACCCCTAGGTCCTCAGACTTTAAAATCCTCAAATCCTTTTCTGTCTTTTACCAGTGTTTTTTTCCTATGACTGTTAAAGACTGCATCCCAAGGCTGCATTGCGGCATTGCCTTCTTCACTAACTTCCTGGTTCTGTATCTGAGCACCTCCATCAAGGTTTGTCTTTCCATATATGTCCCTATGCCTCTCATGCTCCAGTGCCTTCCTGGATAATTCATGTAGTCTACATTCATGTGGACACCCCTTTCAGACACAGCTTTAAAGATTTCACCCTCCCTCATTCCCTTGGTATGCCTGCTACCAATTTATCTTTCATTCTTCATCTTTTGTTTTCTCCTAAGTAAAGCTTCTGTTCCAGATCTTAGGAAGCTTATGCACTTGGCATCCCATATGATACAGTGTAAGACCAGGGACCCAGACCAGGGGCAACCAATTACTGGGGAGGTGTTTCATAGGAGTTGTCATATTTGAGCCAAATCCTACTGCCTAAGTAGGAGATGAAGTATGGAGGGCAGGTTTCTCAAACTGTTATGAATCTGGAAATTCTGGGACAGGTCAAGGGTTCACATGGAGCTGGAGAGGCTAATCGGAAAGACAGGGAATTGTATTTATTTGGAAGATGGGAGTTCTTGAGGGGCTTTCCATAGGAGAGAGTATGTTCTCTCTTTCTCTGTCAGTTCATGTCCAACCCATCTTTAAAGGCCTGAGAAGCCCCCAGTGATTGCCACTCCAGAAGTTCTTGCCCAGTTCTGACTCTGAAATGCTTTTTCAAATGTTCTACTCTTCCGATCCTAGTTTAGTGCAATCCTAGTAAACTTTTCATGTGTGGATATCTTTGGCTCCACTAATTGACAAATCTTTTGAAAACAGGAGTTTTGTGTTGTGCTGTTTTCTTGCTCCCTTAGCAGCATTATATACTATGCCCTGACACACAGGAGACACTTAAAAGTTAGATAATCATTTCACTATGCGGCATGTCACAGCTTGGCAGTTATGACTCTGACCACAAGGGGGCAGCAAATCAAATCTCTCAGCCTCAATCCAGTCTGCAAATTCAACTGCGCATTTCTGTGAAGACCAGTTTGACGGCCTAGATGCATGATGGGTCGTGCTTTGGGGTTCCCTGGGGCAACTGGTGGGAGGGAAATGAATCTTTGATGAGCAAGGTTTTATGTCACTTCATTCCAACACTTCATCCTTTCCCACTTCCTATGAGCTCACCTCTGAGGGCTGCTTAGGTTGCAGGGTGGCCTATGGCATGACCTGCAGCTGGGGAGGCAGTGGTGGCCTGTCCTATGCCTCTGGGATGTGCCCAGCCTGCTTTAACTTTTATTATTTTATTTATTTTAAGGTTGGAAGGTACTGTATATACATACATCACTGCAAATGTAATTTACTGGGCAAACACGTGGGCAGTGTATCCAACCCCCTCTAGCAAAGCACAACCAAATTTCAAAATATAAAACTTAAAATTAAACAAATCATGTTAAATACACAAGGTCAATTGATGTATATATTCACCTTCAGAACATACTGAGGGGCTGGCGAGATGGTTCAGCAGTCTTAAGCACCTGCTTAGGAAAACTTAGAAACTGGAAGGACCATGGTTCCATCCCCAGCACCACATGCTGTGCCAGCCCCAGCCCCAGGGCAGGCTGAGCCAGCCATAATACAAAAATAAATATATAAATAAAATGAATTTTAAAAAAGAAATTTAATCACATATTTAAAAATAAATAAAGTGAGCCTTTAAAAAAAAAAAAAAAAGAACATGCTGAGGATAGATGTTCTTTTGCATGGAGGGTTCTTTCCCTCAAGGTATATAAGGAACTCACCAACTGTTAACTGGTTTCTATTTTGCAGCAAAATAGCAATTTTAAAATGTTGGAAAAAATTCATTACCTTCCACATGGAAGCTCTCATTATTAAATATCCATGACCATCATGCATGTGGTCCATTGGTTACCAGGCTACTGTTCCATTATGCTATGAACAAACATCTCCATGTGCTTGAGCATTAAACAGAAATGTACGATTTTCCATACTGACACCAGAATATCAAAGCTATCCCTCCATTTTTCCCAGGCTGTTTTAGAGGACAAAGAATTACTGAGAAACCATCTAAGCACCCCTACTTCTTCCCTGTCTTCTGTGCCAGCCTGCCTTCTTTTAGTTCCACAGTGGCCTGAAAGGGGGTGGTGTGGCAGTGCAGAGGGTGAAAGGTTCAAGCTTAGCTGTGCCACTCCATGGTCTCCCCATTTTGGAAACTGCCCTGAGTTTGCAAATGTGATTGTGAGGAAAAACAGACACATGAGAGAGTGTCTCTGAAGTCTGGTTTTAAGATTATAAGCCAGGGAGGTGTACATAAATGTCTTTTTCTGAGGGCTCAGTACTAATAGCATTTAAATTTTCACACTCAGGGGCTCACTATTATTTCAGGTGGCTAATTTCCTTTTTGTGATTAGGTGCAAATGAATGACAGTAACTTCTTAAACCTGAATAGCATCTTACAGTTTGCAAAGTCTTTCCAATTATTATTCTACCTGTGCTGGGGAGGCTTTAATTAAGATGGACCCCATGGGTTCTCCACTTTCTGGCAGTCATCCCCTGTATGCTCTCTTCCTCCTCCTCTTCCTCCTTCTCCTCTTCCTCCTCCTCCTCTTCTTCCTCCTCCTCCTTTTCTTCTTCTCCTTCTCCTCCTTCTCTTCTTCCTCCTCTTCTTCCTCCTCCTCCTCCTTTTTTAATTTATGTATTTGGTACAAGGTCTTACTATGCAGCTCAGACTTGTAGTGATCTTCCTGTTTTCTCCCCAGCACTGGGATCACAGGCATGAGCCACAATGCCCAGTCTCAGCAGCCAGCTCAGTGTGCCCTGGGGGCAGGGCTAGCCCGCCATGTGGTACAGGGGATGGAATCCTGGACCCTGTGCTTGCCTATGCAGGTGCTTAGTCTGCTGAGCTATCTCGCTGGCCCTACTCTTATTCTTCAGTGTATGACCTGTGCATATATTCTGACTGGTAGAATACAACACAAGTCATGGGAGGTAATGTCTGTGGACAGATACAAGACTGCATTTCTTCTTGCTAGCCAACTTTTTTCTTTTATAGGCTTTAATGCAGCAGGCTGTCATTTAGAGCCTCTGTAAACAGGAATTGAGGCTGGCCTCTGACCAGTCACTAACTAGGAACAGAAGTCCTCAGTTCAATGATTCAGAAAGATCTGAACAATAGCATAAATAGTGTGGAAACAGATCTACTTCTCATCCGTCTAGTTGAGTTTTCCGATGAAACTGCATCCTCAGTCCAAACCACATAGTCCATGACAGATTCTGAAGCAGTGGACTCTGCTCCCCATTCTAGGATTCCTGAGCCATAGAAACTCTGAGATGGTCAGTGTGTATAATTCAAGCTGCTCAACTTGGTATACAGCAAGAAAAAAGTAAGACACCAGAACCTTACATAAACCCTGCAACCCAGGGGGTGTGGGGAAGACAGACCATCAAGGGATCTCCCTAATGTCACAGGAGAGCAAATGTCTGAGTGCCAGTGCCTGGGAGTTCCTGTTGTATCTCATGCTTCTTCGTGAGATTTTTGAGAAGGAGAAAGAGATACTCATGTTCCCACCAAGATCCTAAAAGGTCTGGGGCAGAATGACTTAGAAGTGCTCAACTCAGGGGGCTCAGGGTGGCTCAAGGGGACAAGTTAAATGTCCAGAAAAGACTACTGAGGGCCTGCTCTCTGGGCTAGGACTTTCTGAAGCTCCCTTCCCACCCTGCTTATCCTTACTCTGGGCCCAGACACCTTTTTCTTGGGGAGAGCCAGTTAGGCCCTGCCTTATACTTACAGGAAACAGCTGGAGCAGCAGTGGCTCAGTCACGCAGGCTGTGCCTGAGCAGATAGCAGTTGTAGGTGCATCATGGCCAAGGGCATCAGTCCCTGCGAGAGAAAATAGAGAAAGGTCAGCACTAGCTGGATATGGGGAACAGGCCAGAGCTGGAGGAGGCACCAGGTTGTGACTCCAGAACTCCAAAGGACTTCTTTGCTTCTTGTTTTCTGTGGTTGCAGTGGCCTCTCAGGCTCCCAGTCGAAAAACCTGGCAAGAGACTTATAAGGTCACATCTGATCCCATTCTTGTCTCTTTCCCTCAGCACTGCTGTTTTGAACACTTGCCTGGTGCAGCAGCAGCACTGGGGCAAGAGTACAGAGGTTTGATGGGGAGGGGAGCCTCCCTTCCTCTCCACACTCCACTGGAGAGTTCAGATCATACATGATTGCCTGCATGACTGGCCACATGTATCTCTTTCTCATCCCCTTCTGCACTGATCTCTGGGCCTATTAGTTTCTTGCAATGCTCAGAACTATGCATGCCTTTATCTGCTATCCTGACTTCCTTCAGGCCAAATGTACCATCTAGATAGTCAGGTGATTAAGCTCAGGTTGATCTGCTGATAGAAGGGAAGGCAGGACGCCTGGAGACATCTGGGAAAACCACTGTCAGTTAATTCTGGGGCCTCTTTATTATCTCTTCAATATCCAACCACTTAGAAGAGACTCTGGGATGCATGTGGGCTTGGGCAGAATATTCTGTGATGTAGCATCTGTCCCTAGGAGAAGACCCTCACTGTTTGTATTGGGGAGGAAACCCTGTCATTATCCACATCCGCAGAGCCATCTTCTAAAAGAACAGGGCTGATTCCCCTTAACTTCTCTGCCTCAGCCAAAGCTAGAAGTCATAGGACAGACATTAGTGTCTCAAGGATTAGGGTGCATCTGAGGCCAGTACGTCTCAAGTGCAGAGCTCAGGAGGGGTTGTGAAGGAAGCAGATGATCTATCTTGTGGTCCTGCCTGAATATTTTACCTTCTTTCTCCATCTAGGCCTTTATCTCTCTCCTGCCTTCTGTGCTCTACATACTCAGGCTTCCTCTTTTCAAAGATGCCATCGTTCTCATTGAACTGTAGTCCTCTGTGAATGAAGGTTAGAACAGAGCTCTTCTTGTCCAGGTTATGAGATTCCCAAAGTTAGAAGTCAGAAGACTGAAGAGAGTTTGGGACAGGGCATTCATCCCCAGAGCTATGTGCAAACTGCATGCTTGGAATGTTAAGAACATCTGTTCCAGGATTCCCCTCCTCCCATAAAATACAGGTGAATCAACAATGTGGGAACCAAAGTTTCCTTGGCAGGAGCTATTGCTCTTGGGCCATGGGCTGACTTGAGGCTGTCCTGAGTACCATCCAGTGGTATCAACAGTAAGAAGAGGCTGTTCTTCTTAGATGCCCAGGGGTTGAGTAAAGTGTTACAAGGGATGGTGTGCTTCAGAAGAAAACTTGAAGAGACCCCTGTGTGTGCACACGCACAAATTCACAAAAGCAAGAGCCAGTTTAAGTTCCTCCAAGATCTCTAACCAGTAAGAAGCCACGATTTCTTTGTGGCTGGAAGTGAAACAGCTTTGAGGTCTTGAGGTGGAAGGGAAAAGTAAGGGGATGCAAACAGTAAAGGAATGTACGTGGGCCACCTCCCAAGCACTGCCAGCCTGAACCAGATTCAACCTGGAGGAAAGGAGAAGAGTAACACTGCCAGACTGGCAGTGTATTGATGATTAGTTGTGATTAGAATTCTAATTTCTGAGTTAAAACTGCTTGTATAATTTAACTATAGGAGTAACTATTGGGTCAGGGATTTAACTCAGTGGCACAGTGCCTATCAGGCCAGTGGAAGGTCCTGAGTTCAATTCTCAGTAACGCTCTCCCCACCCCCACAAAAAAAGAGTAACTATCACTGTCTTAGTTACTCTTCTGTCCTTGCTGGGACAAATACCCGACACTCAAAATGAGGGAAGGAAAGCTTTATTTAGCTCACAGTTAGAGGTTTCAGTCCATATTCAGCTGGCTCCAAGGCAGAGGGGCACATGACAGAGGGCAACCTTTCCTGGTGGCAGACAAGAGCAAGAAAGAAGGCAGAGGTAGCAGCAGCTCAAGCAGCTAACTATTTTTCCTCCCTTATATTGAAACACAAATCACCTGCCCCAGGGGAGGTGCAGCACCCATTTCCACAATGATCAATTACAAATTCCAGAAGCTGCCCCTTGACTGCATGAGGCTTTGGGGGGACACCTATGCACAAACCATAACAATCACCTAAGAGTAAATTCAGAACAAAGCAGTGTGGCTGACCCAAATTGTTTTGTATGGAAGGGGAAGATTTTTCCCACTGAACACATTTTGAAATAAAGGGATAGTCAGGGGGGAAAACAGTTATTGAGCACAAACCATGCAACAGACTGATTTAAGAGAAAAATGATCCATGGAAATGTGAGGACTCTAAGCTACCTGGCCCAGTACTTTTATTTTCTTATGGAAGAGGACAAGGGACTTGCTTGTCACAGCAATACTTGCTGAATGCAGCAAGTCAGAGACGGAGCCTGAGAGGCACGAGGAGTGCAGCATCCTGACTCCAGGACTACAGTTGCTCTTTCCAGAAGGGTTATAGATATTTAACCAGCAGCTAAGGCATCTGCTGAAGTAAAATGGTTTTGGTGGGAACAATCACCCAAAGCAAAGTGGAAAAGCAGAGACTGCAGATCTCCTGAGGCAGCACATAGGTAGTGGGGCTCAGAAATCTGCATTGTTCACCAGGACTGATCTTTAGCCATCTGGTCCTGTGTGGAAATGATGCCAAAAGGAAGGTCTTTAGGAGGATATCAGGCTCTGGGCAGCAGGGGCAGTGCTGTAGAATGGTGATGACTTTGTAGAGCCTGTAGCATCATGTCCTGTCCATGGCAAGATGAGCTCTGGCTTCTTTGGGGGCCAATGAGCCACAGGAGGGGGAGAGATGTCTGGGAAGACCCTAAGGCACATCAGCCCGGAGTCAATAAAGAGGTTAAGATGAGAGGACTGTATAGCTTATCTTGTACTAGAGACTGGCAGGGGACTTTAAAAGCCACCTTGATAGAACCTTTCCCCTGTATTAGGCCAGGAACCCTCTGTTCTCTCTGAAGGTCCCCAGCCTTCAGAAGCTTCAAACTCTCAGCCGTGGAATCACCTCAGCTCACTGCCTGGGTGAATGCTGGCAGGAAGTGCTGGCCAGAGCCAGTACCAGCACATGTAATTAAGGATCACTGCCCCTTGCTCTTTGCTCGGCCCCTTAGGAACTCAAGTTAATTGAGTGGAGCCTAACACTGGTTGATCTCAAGCTTTTTCTGCTGCAAATTAAGCTTTCTTCAACCACTTATTAACTTGCAAAATTGACACACGGGGTTAGCAGCTCCTGAGAAGAGGAACCTTTTTTCCTCATTACTTGTTTTGGAGGGCTGCAATCCTCAGGCAAGTCTGACAGAGAGTAATAAAGGAAAATTGTATCTTTACATTGATTTTAATTGTGCCCATTACCAGGCCCTGCCTCCCGGGAGGGGCAGAGTTGGTCACTATGAGTGTCTTTGCCCTAGATGGACACGGGTATGCACTGTTTGAAAAAAGGACTTCTCTAGGAGGTACAAGGCATTCTTGCAAATTATTAAGAAGTAAGGACATCAGTGTAATAATGGGCCATGGACAGGAGGTTTACAAAAGGGGCTAACAAGAAAACAAAGAGGTGGAGAAAGTAGTGAGTAGGATAATCTGGTGCGCTCACCCCACTGACATGAACATCTATTCATGCCTTCATAAAGTGCCTTCAAAAGAGAGCTACGGAAGGGAGTGGGGAGATAGCTCAGTGGAATATATGCTTCCTTGGCAAGTGCAAGGTCCTGTGTTCAATCCCTGGTACTACCAAAAAAAAAAAAAAAAAAAAAAGAAAAGAAACGAAACAAACAAGCAAACAAAAACTAAGGAAATCAGGTGAGAGACCAAGTGCCTATTTTTAGTGTAATAAAGTGAAAGGAATTATTGCAGGCAGGAAGAACAGAGGTGCCTTATTACCCTTCTGCTAGCTCCAAGCTACCAAGATGGAGAGATATTTCCATTTGGGGTAAGGAAGAGAATTAAGACCAGGCTTTAGACTTGTGATCCAGTGCCAGGCCACCACCATCGTGAAACTCAGTGCTGGGCAGAGCTCCACGGCACCAGGCCAGTACTGGAACTATGTTAGGCCTCGTGGTTGACAGCCTCTATCACCTGTCCTCCAACCTTCAGCGGCAGAGCAGGTAGCAAGACACTACTTTCTGGAGAGCAGCGCAGGAAAGCTGGCACATAGCTTTGTTGTGGAGTCCACTGCCAAGCCTAGCATCTAGTGTCTGCCTCAGTGTCAAGCAAGGACCTGTTCCCTTGGGATAGAGGGTTTCAGCCTGCATCACTTCCAGCTGCAACATGGGCCCTGATGTAGGTCCCTGCTGCTCTGAGACTCAAACATGACCCAACTTAGTGTCAGCCTAGATGGGCAAAGAACTGTCTTTACCATCATTGCCCCAACCTTGCTCAGTGTAGCATGCCCTTTCACTGGGCTTTGGGCAGGGCAGTAAGCACAAGACTTGGCCCTGGAACTCAGTACTGAGTTAGTAAAATCTAACACTGGGCAGATCCTAATGGCCCTCATCCTTAGGCCTGCCTAGGACACAGACTCTAGAAAAGCTCTTGTGCCAGGAGAAGACACATGGTTTTTGTATACTGGACTTCGATTGCAGCTGGCATTACTTGTGTCTGGTGGCAGTAGTCTTGCATTGCATCCATCTCAGCAGTATGCAACTCATAGAAATGTAGGTGTTGATTATACCCCAGAGTTGTGATCGGCTGTGTGATCAGGGACAAATTAAGTACAGAAAGTATGTACCTTAACATAATAAAGCCCATTTATAATAAAACAACAGCTAAGATTATATAGATTGAATGGGGGGAAACTGAAAGCCTTCTAAGATTTGGAATAAGAAAAAGATGCCCACTTCCATCACTTTTATTGAACATAGTCCTGGAAGTCTGGGGTAATCAGGCACGAGAAAGGCTAAGGGGCATCAGAAGGAGGAAAGTCAAATTGTCACTGTTTGCAGAATGACATTAATATGAACCACTCCCTTCAATTCTAAGAGCTAATAAAAATGAATTTGGCAAAGTTTCAGGATAAAAATATCATCATACAAAAATAGTAGAAAACAGCACCACTATATGTCAATAGCAAAGTATCTGAAAAAAAATGAAAAAAGAAATCTCATTATGATAATTACAAAAAAAATGCCTGGGACAAGTCCTCAAAAATCACAAGAAATAACAGCAAGAATAAATAAATTAGATCACACCAAACTAAGAATCTGCAAAGCAAAAGAAACAACAGAGCGCAGAGGCAACCTAAACTATGGGGAAAATATATTTGCAAAGTATCTGACAAAGGTTGATATCCAGAATACATAAAGAACACAATAGCAAAAACAAAGAAATTTAAAAAAGGGCAGTAGGCTGGGCACATGCCTATAATTGCAGCTACTTGAATGATTGAGGCAAGAGGATCACAAGTTTGAGCCCAGCTGGGGAAATTTAGAGAGACCTTGTCTCAAATTTTTTTTTTTTAAAAGGGGGAATTGGGGATGTAACTCAGGCTGATGACTAGATGAAATCCCCAGTACTATAAAAACCAAACCAAACCAAAACACCATGAGTAATAGATCTAAGTGAATATTCCTCACAAAAATGCAAACAGATTGTCTTTAAAAACAGAAAATAGAGTTCAACACCCGGTACCACACAAAAAGAAAGAAAGAAAAAAAAAAAGAAAGAAAGCAAGAAAGAAAAAGTATAACATCAGCTGGACATAGTGGCTCAAAAGAAAAAAAATAATAAAAAGAGGCTGGGATATAGCTCAGTGTGAAGGCCCTGGATTCAATCCCCAGTACTCCCCCAAAACCTCCAAATCAAAAAAACAAAAATCCTCAATATAACTAAATATGAGTACAAACCACACTAATCATTAGGAAAACACAAATAAAAACTACAATGAGATATCATCTCACTCCAATAAATATGACCTTTATCAAAACAGACTTAAAGATATAAAGTTCTGGCAAAGATGTAGCATACTACATACTATGCTGCATGTTACTGTGCTCCTAACCACTGCTATGATGTTTACTGTTGTTGAAAATGGAAGTCAATACAATCACTACGGAAAACATTGTGCAGGTTCCTCGAACAATTAGAAATAGAAATTATATGATCCAACAATTCCACTACTGCACATATATTATAGCAAATGAAGCTAATATGCCAAAGGGGCATCTGTGCTCCTGTTTATTGTAGCAGTATTAATAATAGTTAAGACATGGAAACAACCCAGTGCTGCAGTGGATAAAGAAAATGTACATATGTACAGCAAAATACTATTCAGCCAAAAACAAAGGCAAAACAAGAGAATAAAATCCTGCCATTTATGAGAACATGAATAGAAACAGAGATCATTATGTTAACTGAAATAAGCCAGGTACAGAAAGCCAAGTGCTACTTGATGTCATCCATATGTGAAAAAGATAAATATCAATTTCATAGAAGTGGAGAGTAGAATGGTAGCTGCTACAGGTCAAGAGAGTCAAGAGAGGTGGTGATAGTATACAAAGTTGATCAATAGATATTAATTTACAGTTAAATAGGAGTAAAAAGTTCTGGTGTGCTGTTTATCCAGTAGAATGACTTAGATACAACAATGTATGACATGTACATCGTTGTTTCTCTCACATTTGGTCCTTGGCCTGCTGCTCCAATCAGAATATGACCCTCAGGCTGTTGTTCATGACTCTGACTAATGTTCTGCCTAGACCTCTGCATCTCAGCATACTTGTGGGAGCTATGTCATTCCCTTCCTTATTCCTCCTTTGCTAGCAATTGAACAATAACGAAAAAGTGCCTGGCATTGAGCTTGGCCCCAGGGTCTTGCAGATTAGGGGCCCTCAAGGAGCTTGGTGGGAATATGAGGCAGTAAACAAAAGCAGGCATGGCCTGTCCTCAGGTCTTAAGACCTCAGATGGCCAGAGCACCAGAGGAAGGCCTGGGAGTGACTTTGCAATTCCTACCTCACCACCAGGGTGTGGGGCACCACCGGACTCCCAGTAGCAGGCATTTCTGTCAAGTTCATTCAGCGCTTGGAGTTATCAATAAACATTTGCTGCAGATAAATAACAAATCAGAAAGGCCCTGCTCCTCTTGCCCAAAAGCCAGCACAGAGGCCCTAAATGCCTGTGGCAGAGGCAAGGCCAAGATCCCCACTTCTCCGATTGGGGTGACATAAAGACAGGCTATTTTGCTTGTCCCCTAGGTAAAAATCTATGTTGATCCATACGAAATGAAAAGGCACAGGCAAGTGGGGTCCTCTGCTTTGGTGGAGCCTGAGAACCAAGGCTGCACCCCTCAGGCTGGGCATGGGAGGAACTTTGTGCAGCTCCATAACATATTGTTTTTGTGTCTGCCTTGCCTAGTGAATCTCTAGCCCCAGAACACAGTAGATGCTGTATCCGTATTTGTCCAATGAAAAGACAACTGAATAGCTATGTGCTAGTAGGTATTGAAAGTAACTGTTGTAGAGGTTCTCCTTGCCTCTGTCCTACACTGCTCACCTGTCCCTACAGTGCAGCTTCCCCTGGACACCTCATAATCCACCTGTCTGACCTCACAGCCTTCTCTGACCCTTCCAGGCCTCTTTGAGTTCTGAGCTATCTGTATGATGAAGTTGGGGCTTAATCATATGTCATTTCAGATGAGTGCGGGCTATTTGGAAGAAGGGTTGAGAAAGGGTCTTGCTATGTAGTTCAGTTTGACCTTGAGCTGAGCTCAATATGTAGCTCAGGCTGACCTCAAACTCATGGCAATCCTCCTGCCTTAGTTTTCTGAGTGCTGGGATTGCAACTGTGTGCTACCACACCTGGTGAAGCTGGTAAACTTGGTAAGGGCCTGGGCTTTGGACTTGTCTTTGTTTTTCTTTGTCTCAGAAATGTTCATTACAGCTTCGAGTTTTCCAGTGCTTCATCTTGTCTATTGCTCATGCATGGCAATTTTTTATCTCTCCAATTTTATGAAAAATATTAAGTTCAGAAAGGTCAAGTGATTTGGCTAAGGTCATAGAGCTATTTTGGGAAGACCTGGGGCACGCTGCCCTTACTTTCTTTTCTTTGACTAATACAGCTTTTGGTATGCAAGGAACATGCAGAGCAACCCATCTTCATCCCGCCCCCACCCTTCTAATTGCACATTCAATACTCTTTCAAAGCCTGAGCCTAACCATGGGCCTTAATTGCTGAGCATTCCCTGGAGAGGTGGGGCCACCACAGCCTGCTGTTGTGAATAGGGGCTCACAATTCACCTGTACGTGGTCTTGCCCTTCCTGCCTGGATTTTTCTCGTTCTTGATACCTGTCACTGTTTGCAGGGTGTTCTGTAATCCCTGGACAGCATGACTCCAACCCATGACAGCTAAGGACGTGTGTTAGGAAAGGCAGAAGCATCTAGGAGCTTGTTTCTCCTCTTTGGCATGATGTCAGCAGGCTGGAAGAAATTCAAATAAGAATACAGGCCACTGAACGGACAGGAAGTCTGATTTCTGAGGTAAAGTGGTGTTTGGCTAGCAACATGGCCAGAACCAGCCCTCTTTGAGCACTGGTCAGGATCTGAGGGTTGTCCAACTCAGGATATCCAACATGGATAAAATCTGAAGTCTGGAGATAGAATTATATCAAAGAAAATTTAGACCAAACCCAAGATAAAACTCACAGAACAACGTAAGTGCAATAGGGAGCTTTAGGATCTGCCAACCCACACAAGGTGGGGAGACTTGGGGGAGCACTATTTCTCCTCTTTTCTACCCATAGGGCCTGGCCTATTTATGCCACCCAGCAGATCTGACAGGCCCAGGCTAGAGATCTGGCATGGTGTGGGTTGAGAGACCTTAAAAAATGCGTCAGTGTTTAGTCAGAATCCTCCATCACTTCAAAGAAAACGTTCTAAAATGGCTTAAGTGCCCCAAGGAGGACTATCAAAAATGCAGTGCTGGGTTTCCAGGGAAGGGAGGTGGCAGGTCTTTTGCTGAGTGTGTGGGTGGGGCTTCTAAGGATGGGGCTTTCCAGAGAGGGCTCTGAAACACAACATCCCAGCAGGACCCCACTGGAGCAAGGCCGGTATGAGACACAGCTGGCTCTATGAGTCAGTGAGTGGAATCCGCAGGGAAAGGATCAGACTGGGTTAGAACAAAATTACCCCTCAGGCACATTGGTGCTTCCCCCCTCACTTAGGGAGCTGGAGTTCAACATCTGCATCCAAACATGCCTGTGTTCTTAAGAGTTACATATAATCCTAGCACTGTGGGAGGCTGAGACAGGAGGATCAAAAGTTTCAGCCCAGCTAGTGAGACTCTGTCTCAAAATTTTAAAAGAGTGGAGATGTAGTTCAATGTGGAGACCTTGGATTCAGTCCCCAGTAACACACACACACACACACACACACACTCATGCCCAAGAAGTCAACTGCACATCATAACTTATGAGGTTCCTATTCTACATTATAGATTTACAAATTCTCAATCATTTTTTGAGTATCTTAATTTATTTTATTTATTATTTTAGGAGAGGGTCTACAGGGTATTCAGGGTCTCACTACTAGATCAGACTTGTAGTGATCCACCTATTTACAGCCTCCCAAGGCTAGGATTATGTGCCCAGTCTCAATTGCCATCTCAGTACACCCCTGGGCAGCCCAGCATGGCAGGCCTGGGGATTGAACCCCTGGCCTCTGCACCTGCTTGCAGGTGCTTAAATGTGCTGAGCTATTTGGCCAGCTCTTGAGTATTTTTTTAAAGGTCCAAGTTAAGTTCTTGTAAAAATGGGCCTATTTGACTATTAGGTCAGTGTTCTTGTGTGTAGAGAGAGCAAAAGTAAGAAAACAGGATTTGAATATTAACATAACTTTTTAAATATTTTTCAACTGATAAAAATTATATGTCATTTGAAACATGTATAATTGTGGAATGACTATATCAGGCTAATTAACATACGAATTATTTCAAACACTTATTTTTTCATGGCAAGTACACTGAAAATCTACTTTCTTAGTAATTTTCAAGTAGATTTTCCTTATTTAATGACCCACCCATTTAAAGACTGTTTCGACTTATGACCGAGGTGCACTGTTACAACCTGCTGCTCAGACTTATGACCCCTGGTTTTTATTTCTGTCTGTACATCCTGTTTATAGAGCCTCGATGTCTTTTTAGGTACAGTACATCTTGTTTATATAGTACTGCAATTTTTGTTGATTGTACTGTATGGTACAGTACTGTAGTTTTATGTTATGTCATACATTACAGTGCTGCATGAAAAAGTTATATAAATAAAAATAAAATCATCAAGTTAGAGTTTCCTTTGATTATTTCTTTGTTCTGAGTGTTGAAACATATACACTATATACAATTCCTCATTTAACAACCTAGTCATGGGGATGGAACATGATCATCAAGCAAAGAACATCTGTATATAATATGTTGTTATAAACTATAGTCACCATACTGTGAATAGCTCTCTTGAATTTATCCTTCCCTTCTCAACCAACTTATTTCTGCCTGAATTACACATTCTGGTTTCCCTGGCAGGGGCACAGTCCTGTGATGGCTCTTACAGTTTCTGCCAGTCCACACCAGTAGCCGTGGTTGGGGAGTTTTATGCTGGTTCTGAACTGCAGTTTCTAACTCTTCCCATGGAGGGGAGTTGGCATTTGATCCAATGGCACCTGGGTCAGACTGAATGAAGGGTCGAAAATCTGCATGTGGGACCTCCAGCGTGGGGGACAGCATTCAGAGCAGGATGATTCGGGCAATCCAGTGTCTTAGCAAACAAGGCAGGGCGATTGGCAAGGGGGCACATCACACTTCCTTTAGGTAACAGGAGAACATTAAGAAGTGTTTATGGCTTCCTCCTGTTCTGCTTTCTGCTAAACTTTTTCTTTTGCACTGGGCAGATTCTGGTAGAAGGTACACTGGGAGAAGTCGTACTGTTTGGATTGATATCAGTTAAAGGGGCCTGAGTAAGCCACCTGGGCTTACTCCACAAGAGGAGGGTGTCCCTTAAGAAGCCAGTGAGAGAAGTATCTGAGAAACATCGTAGAAGTATACCTTGGAGGAGGATGCTGGGTGCAGCCACTTATCTGTGCTACATACAGGGAAAGGTGGAGATGGGAAAGAGGATTTGGAAAGGTTTTCTTGTCACCAGCACTTGACACATGCCTGTTATCCCAGCTACTAGGGAAGCTGAGGCAGAGGATCTCAAAGCTTATGTGGAATAACTTAGTGAGATCTCATCTCAAAATAAAGTAAACTGTGCTGGGGATGTAACTCAATGAGTGCTGGCTTACTGTAAGATCCTGTATTTGACTCTAGTGTTGCCAGACAATTATATATCATCAATTAAATTACTCCCTTAGGGACCATTCTAAAACCTTTAATTAAAAAAATTGCTTTTCAAATACATATTGCATATTTAAGTTTCTTTGAATATGACATCTTAAAGAAATCTAGCCCACAAGGCAGCTTGTTTTTTCTTTGCGGCTTTAATAATAAAGAAGAATAATTTGTTCAAACAAAAATAATCAATAGTAATTACCAATAACCCACAGAGACAGGAAGATGTCAATTTATGTAAAGCTGAAAAAGAAAAAGAAAAACAGACAGAATAGCACTCACAACCTTCCTAAATTTTAAGCTTGTTTTACTATTGGATGTTTTTCTGGAAAGAATATGTAGAGCTTATCAGACATTAGAGTTCTGTGATTGTGGAAAGGGCAAGAAATAAATGATGAATAGAAAGGAAGTAAAGGAGGGAGGGAATGGTTAAGAAACAATTTCTTTAAGATAATAATAATGAATTATAATAGTAAAAAAGGAGGTTGACTCCTATCATGGGACCTGCAAATAGGGGAAGGAAAAATAATTAAATTTAAATCAGTTACTAGTGACTAAGGCAGGAAATTATTTCCATAAGCTTAACATGGCCGTGTGTATGTGTGTGTGTGTGTGTGTGTGTGTGTGTGTGCGTGCATGCGTGCGTGCATGTGTCTGTTTGTCTGTGTGTATAATAAGACACAAAAGAGACAGGGATCTGCTAGGAAACATGAATGATGAATTTTCTTCAAAATATTCCTATTGGTTCTTATTGGGTGCCCCTCTGGGACCAACTGCTATAGAGATCTGGGTCTGTGGATAAGGCCACCACACTAGCACGGTTAGCAGGAATGTAAACAGGTTTACATTTGAGGACAATTTGAAAATACCAAAGTTTGAAAGGTATAGCTACCTTGCCCCAGCTGATTCTACTCATGCATCCTCCTACAGAAATGCAAATGCACACAGAGGCCTGTACAAAAATCATGTAAGACTTTTCTCATGAGGTCAGTATTCATTTGATTTGGTGCTTGTCCAATTGGTTTGCAACTGGAATCATAGAATGAACTAAGTTTGTGATCTGAGGTACCACTGCAGCGGTATTTATAGTCATGTGACACTTAAGAAAGGGATTATAGGGCAGGCATATAGGTTAGCAGTGGAGTTCTTGCCTAGAATCTGTGAGATCTTGGGTTCAAACCTCAGTACCACATACATACATACATACATACATACATACATACATAGGAATATGTTCTGAGAAATGCACCATTATGTAATTTTGTCATGCACAAACACCACAGAATGTACTTATACAAACTTCTACAGGTGTAATAGGTATAAATATAGTATAACAGGTATAATAACATGGGTAGAATAATAATAACAGATATAATAGGTATAAATGTAATCATTTGACAGTAACCATTCATGCCATCAGGAAATGTGGTATACACAAGATATATAGGGCTACTGCCAGTATAATACAGCGTACTTCTTTACAGTTAATTTTTTAAAAAATAGGATTATATTCTATAACAATGATTACAAGAATAGTATAGCAAGGCTGAGTGTGGTGGCGTGTGCCTGTAATCCCAGCACTTTGGGGGCTGAAAACAGGAGAATCACTATGAGTCTGATCTATGTAGTGAGACCCTTTAGACCTTGTCCTAAATACAGAAAAAAAAGAATAGTATAACACATACACATACCAGTAATAATTTACTTAACTATGACAGTAGTAAAGTAAATATCACCAGAAACATGTGATAATGTATTGCACTATATTAAAATTGCTATAGTGTCACTAGGTCATAGGAATTTTTCAGCTCTTATAATTTTATGGAACCACCATTTATATATGTCACTTATATATGTTGACTAAAACGTCACTATGCCATGTACATGACTGTAATTGCAAAAATCTGATAAACATCCATCAGCAGAAGACTAGTTAAATTAAAATTCTTCCATGGAACATGATGCACTTGTTACAGAGAATGAGGTAGAGTAAGATCCATTTATATTAAAAATGATGTGTGAGATGAATATCTAACATTACTCTGATGCAGGGCCCTGTCTCCTAAGGGACCTTAAGTGCCCCCAAATGTCGTGTGATCTCCAGCTTAGTGTTAAAGGGAAGTAGTGAAGACTTGAGGAGAAAGGCTTTAGTAGAAAGAAGTTAGATCACTGCAGGTACACCCTTGAAGGAGGTATTGGAAAACTCTGTCCCTCTTCTTTCTCTCTCTTTGCTCCCTGGCCACCACCATGAACTGAGCAGTTTGCTCTACCAAGTGCTCCCCACATGATGTATTTACTTGCCACAGGCCCAAAGGCAATGGAGCTAATCAGCCATGGACTGAAATCTCGGGAACTATGAGCCATTTGAGGAAAAGAGGTATCTTTTCCTCTTAATTTGGTTACCCTAGGAAGTTTTCTATAGTAATGGAGGTCTGACTCACATGTCTTATTTAGCTTTGTATCTCCCAAAGCATCTAGCAAATGGGCTTTGTACATTGTGGTGTTTCATATTTATTAAATCAAATTCACATATATAAAAGTGCTACATGCACCTTTCAAAAAGGAAAGGATTGCTGTTTTTAAAATTAGCATCATTAGGACTTTTGATTTATCTATTTTTACCTCACCATCAGGAATCTTCGAAGTGCCTGTCTAGCACCTGCAACAGAAATGCCCAGTACAGACCTCTCTGGGTGCAACCTGGTAATTTGCATTTTATGTAAGGTCATTATTCAATTTACTGTCTAAACTAGAACACTTTTGAGTAAATGAGGGCACCATTAATTATGCTGGCACAACTGACATAAACCTTTCAAGTGTTCCTTGGGAAAATGCAGTGTGGAAACTTCTGCCCAGGTTCCAATTCTTTGGCAGTGGGAAGCAGGTATCTTTTCCTGTTCAATCTTGATCTTCACAGCAAAGACAGGGCTCTGAGCCGAGGACTGAGCAGACAGCTACAGCAATGCCATTATGCTGAGCAGAAGCAGAAGGTGGACAAGAATGTGAGGGGAGGGACAGCTAGGGCCCTAGGCAGGCGCCGCCAAACAGCGGCCTCCCGCTGTCGTAGGAGGTGCTAGCTGTGGTCACTGTGGCTAAAGCAGCAGAGGACTGGTGCTGGTGTCCTTTCCCATAACCCTTCAAGGACACAGCTCTTTTCACCCACGGATGGAATTTAAAGGGTAACGCATTAACACAAACAGTGTCATACAGTTAACAGCAAGAAGGAATACCATGCTAAGGCAGGCAGCCAGGGCCAACACCAGCTCCCTAGCATGTGGTGGTGCTCTGACCAGATGCCCAGTACACCATTTAAGACAGCAGTAGAACCTTACTACTCCTGTGGTTGAACTCTTGTTTCCCTCTAGTTCAGAAGGAATTTTCCTTCTGTTCATTTTGCTTTTCCTTTCAATGCACATCACGGAAAAGCATCCATTTGCATCAAAACCATTTCTAATATCTTTGAACCAAAGTGAGCTATGAAATTACAACTGAAATATGAGTCCCAGATCTGTCTCATCAGGATCTCTTGAAATTTAATAAAACATTGTCTAGAGCCTGGGTTTCACTGTCCCCTAAGAAATGAAGCCATCGGTTCACAGGATGGCTGTGTGAGCACACAGACATTCTTTTTCTTGTGCCTGTGCTCCATGCTCTTAGCACACACGTGTTGCCATCTCCTTGAGATAAGCCCACACCTGAGTATACAGATGGGCAATAAACTTTCTGGTTTGCAAGACAGCTCATAGACTCTTGGAGTTTTGGAAAGTTTTAAATAAGGTTTTAATTATATTATAGCTAAAGGACTGCTTATAGCAATATATGTGACATAAGAAGACATAGAAATAATTCCCATCACTGGGACATACAGAGAATGGGCCACATGCAGGGAAGACCTGGAGACAGACAATAACCAAATGAGCCATAGATGAATAGGTACTGAGTCTGTTTAAGGGAAGACAGAGGGAGGGATAGGGAGTGAGAAGGGAAATCTATCATTTGAAAGATGGATTAGTTTTGCTCTGTACTTCTGCTTCATAAAACTGTATGAGTCCATACTGTTCTTCTTATGACATTTTATTGCTAATCCTTATCTCTACCACTTTTCCCTCTCTCAAATGCTACTCACTCTATGTGACTTTCCAGGGCAGAGCCAGATGTCTACTACTTCAGCATGCCAAGATCTGTTACACTGTGTGCTATATTTTCTTTAAAAATTTTTTAAACATTTATTTATTTATTTATTTATTGCAGGGTCTTGCTACACAGCTTGGACTTGTAATGATTATCTTGTCTCAGGCTCCCCAGTTCCGGGATTATAGCGGTGGGTCACCATGCCTATACTTTTTGGTGGCTAGCTCAGCATGCCAAGTGTTCCAGGGCCAGCATGTGGCACTGGGGATCAAGCCTGGGCCCTTACATTTGCCAGGCAGGTAATTAGACCACCGAGGTATCTCCCCAGCACATGTGCTATATTTTTTATTATCACTTTGTCTCGTCCACTACAGTATGGGGCCTTTGAGGGAAGGAGCTGGGGCACATTTTTATGTTTTGGCAGTTAATTCAGAATAGATTTTTCATGCTTGTTTACAAAATGAATGAATGCCACACTTTAATGGCACTATTGTGTCACTCATCACTGAGGCTAGGCCTTTTATTAAAGATGGCAAAACTGAAAAATGTCTGCCATATTTATTACTCACACCACCTTTTGAAGTAGGAATTATTATCTTAATTTTACAGGTGAGGAAGTGAAGGGTTAGACACGTTTGGAAACTAGGCTAAGGTCACACATCCAGTAGGTGGCAGTCAGTATTTGGACCTAGTCCACCAGAAGTCAAAGCCCATTAACCTGTGCACTCCATTACTCAGCAGAGGAAGCCCCCAAGCGTCATGACAGCCAAATGCAGTGTTGGAATTGGAAGCCAGACTTCGAGTCAAAAAAAAAAAAAAAGAAGGATTTTTAGCAGTGAGAAAACTGTAGACAGAATGATTAGTGACTCAGGGGACAGTGAGACTGGCAACAAACCATAATTGGAGGTGGGTAGATACTTGGTGCAAACTTTAGGTTGGCTGGGTGGCTCAAATAAATTACTTTAAAGCTCCTTCTGCTCAGAGTCTTGCGCCTTACACTGTGGTATCCAAGGCAAGAGTCCAGCAGGTCACAGACCATATGTCTAAATATTTAACAGCTAAAAATCAAGCTAGGGATTGCTAAATTAAAAAAAAAGTTGTTTTCCGGCCTTGACACATTGTTTTTCTTTTCTTTTTTTTTTTATGTATTTGGTATAGGGTCTGTAGGGTCTACAGGATCTTGCTATGTAGATTGGACTCATAGTGATTCTGCTGTTTTCAGCCTCCCAAGCCCTGGGATTACAGGCAGCACCATCACCCAGTCTCAACTGCCTTCTCAGCATGCCCAGGAAGGGTAGGACCAGCATAGCACGCCCAGGATTGAACCCTGGCCACTGTGCTCTGCCTAAGCAGGTGCTCTAGTCTGCTGAGCTATCTGACCAGCCCTTACATTGTTTTTCAGTGCCAATACAGTTTGGTTTTTATTAGTACATGTTTGCAATACACACTGATTACATTTACTGTGGGTGGGTTGGTACCTATACATAACACATCACAATTCTCTTTATGTCCCCTTTGCTTCCACTCCCTCTTCCCTCCCCTCCATATGATAAATTTACTTTTATAATACCTGGGAAAGCATGAGCATTGTCCAGACAGGCTAGTGGAGTGTCCAGAAGGGACGGCACAGACACGTGCTCTTGACCCCACAGGCTTCCGTGTGGGAGGAGTGGTGGTCTGAGACGGGCCAGGCTAGAGCTGCTTTTGAGTCTCCAGATAGTGCAACTTCTAGCCTCAAGATATTGGGCTCCTCAGGATTTTCTTTGGCATGCTCATTTATTTAGAGAAAATGTATTATCTGGGTATGAGATCAAAATCCTCTGTCTAGGACAGAACGTCTGGCTGGAGGATTCTGAACTGGGGTTTGGGTGGCTTAGCTGAGCTGTTGGGCTTCGGGTACAGTGATCTACATGAGATTTCTAGAGAAACCCAGACAAAATACTTGGCAGGGGCTCTAATTCCCTTTTTATCTGTGTATTTCTCCTCAGCGGGCTGCCCACATACCACAAGAATGCTCAGGGGTTTATCTTCCACTTCTCTCTTCTCTCTCATTTTCTGATGTTCCAACGGCCGCCACCTTCTCAGGTCTGCCTAGAGTCTGAACTGGAGTTGCCCTTTCCTACCTCTTCAGTGGACCTTTTCTAGAGAAACTATTTTAAACGGAAATCCTAACCTCTGTGACTGTGACCGCCATCTACCTAGAGCAGTTGAAGGGTGAATTAGGTCTTCTAGGGGACAGCACATGGCAGCTTCAGAGGCCAGGTCTGCTCTGCTCGCAAACTCCCTCTTCATCCAGCTTGTTTCTGCAGGTGGGTGGAGAGGCTGTGTAGGGGTGGGTTAAAAGTTTGGATTCTATACACTGCCTGAAAGGCCTGGGTTGCTTACATAACTCTGTAGCTTACATTAGCTGCATAACTTAAACAAATCGCAGAACAGTCTGGGTCTCAGTTTTTTCTCTAAAAATCAATAAAAGGATAAAAGTACAGTAGTAGCTTTATCACAGGATCCTTAAAAGAAGAAAATCCACAAAAAGCTCTTAAGTTTATGGTCACAAGCACATAATTGCTGCTCAAACAATATTTCAGCTGTTATTGTTAATACTTCCTATTCCTGTCGATGATACTCCATCTCCAGGCTTGGGACCTTGGCATTATCTTTGTCCCCCTCTGTATGTCTACTGCTACCTGCTCAATTGAGAAGGGTCATGTTTCAAATAGGAACCCATTTTCCTATCAATCTCTGGTTCTTTCCTGTAGGCAGCTGTATTTACTTTCTAAGTCACTCCCAATCCCCTTCACAGTACTGGCAGGTGGCAGGGCTAGGCCTAGAAGTCTGTATTCCCCTAGTCCCACACACTAGATCAAGTTTAGTTCTTGACACATCAGAGATACACACTGGCCCTTGCAGGCATTGGCACATATGAGAGGAGAGCAGGGCCAATGGAAGAAGAACTCCTGGCTAGAGCGGGCTGCCTGTGTGAGGTTCATGTCAAGGGTGCTTCACTGGGACCCAGAATGGGGTAATTAGCACAGTTATTTTAAAGTAGAGCAATGCCATTTTGATTTTTACCAAATCTATGAACAAGGAAGAGGGTGGTGGGAAAGTGGGAGAACCATTCATTTCAAATGGGTTCCTCTTAGCTGGAGAAGTTTCTGCTTTGTTTTGTCTTGTTGCTTTGATGGATCAAAGTCTAGCAGGCCAAACTCCAGATGCAGGAGCATTAAGAGACTGAAGGTCAAATCTGCCACTGATTACACATTGTGAGAAAAAGTGATTATGTGGTGGGTGACAAAATTACTTTTATGGAGAAATCCTGAGAAACACACCACTCATATTTGCAGAGGGTTTTACAGCATAGGAAGCTCATAGATTAACTTGTCTCTAATGACCTAGGAGCTAGAGGATATTTGGCCAGCACTTTCCATGCCTGGCTGGCATTAGTGCTGTCTGGGAAGCTCTGTAACCATCCAAGTCCCCAGATTCCATGCAGACCCATGGCATCAGGATTTCTACGGTGGGCATCTGTATGATTAAATGATCCCCTCAGGGAGTCCCATGATGCATTGGATTTAGGCACTGCCAATATTTGCCAGGACAACTACCACCACCTTCCATTGCCTTCCAACTGCATCCTTCAGTGAGTTTGGCTCTGGGCTCTCTCCTTGTGTAACCAGTTCCTCTTCTACTCTGCCACCAGAATAAATTCCCTGAAACACTTTCCTTTTTTTTTTTTTGAAACAAAGTTTCAGTATATAATTCAAGCTGGTTTTGAACTCCTTTAGCCCAGGCTGTCTTTAAAAATCACAAACCTCTTGCCTTGGCTTCCCAAGTGCTGGAATTACAGGCATGCACCACCATGCCTGTCTCCTAAAGTGTATCCAGTAAGGTCCCTCCACTGCACCCACTCCCTAGGTCAAAGTCTAGCACTCTGGAGGACCACAGTCTCACACCTGAGACTGCACCTCATGCAAAGCTCCTGTGAAAAATTTCCTGCTCTCACTCCTGCCTGTGTGGCAGGTGCTTTGGACCTTCCATTATTCCTGCTGTCAGGGTTGTGTAGTCATTTGATTACAGAGCCATTTAGCTGCACAGGACTGGGCGGGAGGAGGGTTTAGATCAGGGGTTATGCATTGTGTATTTTCCTAACCCTGTTGACTGGTCAAGAGACCAGCATGTAGTAAGGGCTCTAATAACACCAAGTGAATAAACACGTCCCACTGATACTTTGACCAAGTTTAGATAAAGCAATCTTAAAATAGATGCATTCACAATGAGCTCTCTTTGTTCAAAGGTCCAATAGCCCAGCTAAACAGCTTACGCTATTTAGTGAAAATTAAGAGGAGCCATGGCCTAAAGAGGTTGCTTAGGGACTGGCTGACTGCTTCGGGTTTGATGCCACTTGTTCCATGACCACTTAATGTTTTCAAAATAATCTCATTTCAAAGATTATTAATACTGCTTTGTATGTCAAAGGATGTCAATGTTTGCCTAATGGACTTTATCTAATTCATCCTCCCACATCCCTGATGGTTAGAAAGTTCGCCTTCCCTTTTCCTGGCAGTAGGCCTGAAGCTGCCAGAAAGCAGGCAGAGCCAGTGGTGGAGACTCCACATGGCACTCTAGCACCCGACTCTCCCAGCCAGCTCCTTCCATTGCTCAGGGTGTTGGCTCCTGGGCCCTAAAACTTATACAGATACATGAAAGTGAGGAGAAACTTTGGGCTGAGAAATGCCAGAGGTGAGAGAGATTATAGGTCACGTTGAAAATACCTAGGATTTGGGCCCTGTGGTCTGAATTTAAATCCTAGTTCTATTTGTCACCTCAGAAATTATTTAATCTCTCCAAATGTGAATATTTCATTTGTAAATGGGAATACTACCTGCATCTTCCTTATGTTGTCTCAAGGATTAAATGGTACAAGTAGGTCAGCTACGTGACACATATAAATAGCTAGTATCCCAAGAGACCGAGTCTAGGAGAATCCTCTCTGCTGCTGAGCCCTGGGGGTCTATAGGAAACACAAGAACTGGCCCTGCCCTCGGGCCCACCCACCTGCTGTATTATGTTCCCATTCAGATTTGTGCCTAACCTTGAGGCCTACAGCCCAGGTATGTGGCTGGCCTGAAAGGGTCCTTTCTTTGGGATGGAAAAGGCCCTTTGCCAACTGGTGCCTGGCTCTACATTTACCTTGGGAGAGTATAGGACCCTGGTGGTGTCCCTGTCACCCTCCTGAGGATGAGAGAACTCAGAAGGCCCTAACAAAGGCTAATAGGAAGGCATACACTCCAGGTTAGGTTCCTGGGTGGTTCTAGGAGTCTTTTGTAATGTGTTTAGGCACTAAGTGACATTTTAGTGCAAAACAGTATGACATATTTCTTAATTCAACCAATTGATCAAGATTAAAGTTATGTGTTAATAATTTGGCAAGGACAAAGGTCACAGGCACACTATGTCACTCTAGAAGGTGACATAGCATCATGAATCAGTCCTAAGGTCAAGGATTCAGCAATTCCATTTCAAGGATGTACCTAAAAACATAATCATGACTATATAAAAACTTCAGTAATGATTACTGCAGCAGTATGAGTGAAAATCTGGAAACAACCTAAAATGGTTAACAGGAGAAAGTAAAAAACATGACATATGTGGAATACCATGGAAAAATATTAACATATATACTGTGAGCAAGCTAGCAAAAGTAGTACATATTCATCAATCACCCTCTTTAAGCATATTTTATAAAGAAAGGCAAATATGTATATATACAGCCTAGAAAAAAAAACCCCTACAATGATATATTCCAAAATGGTAATAGTTTTTTACTTTTTACAAAAGAGTTCAGGTTGATTATTTCCATGTTATGCTTTTCAGTGTTTTCCAAGATTTTGCTTTAAACTCGTAGAGCTTTTATACATTGTGAAGAAATAACTGTTATATAAAGAAAAATCAAAACCAACTCAAACCAAACCTGAAGTCTGGATTGGGTTGCCTAAGGCACACAGTCCTAGCGAGGTTCAGAGTCCCAGGTTCACGCAAGATGTCAGGTTGCAAATGGAAAAACCCAGGGAATGCTTTTTTGATCCTCAGCTTGATGTTCTCTCATTTTATCAAGGGAAAACCTCAGTTGGAGGACGTGGGCATGCAGGAGAGAGTGCACTTTAGAGACTTCCACTCAAGGCTTGTACTTACAGCCTGTGCAGTGACCTTTCTAGTTAATTGCAATTTATGGTTTCTTAATTGGTTTTCTTGAAACAAGCAATGGTAACTTACATACCCGGCAAGGGAGGAGCAAATCTCATCAGGGTGATGTGGACCAGGGCAGCAGGGGAGGTTTGGACAGTTCCCTCCAAGCAGCTCCCTGACACACTAAATTACCGAGTCTTTAATCTGTGAATCACAGTGAGGGGATGTTGCAGAAGCTGGGCTCTAAATGAGTAATCTCTTTATGTTCTATATTTATTTGTCCTCCACAGTGATGTCCACGGCCAATTTCTAAGGCTGGAGAGCTTTTTGATATTTGGGACCTGCTTGGTAGCCAGGCAACAGGAGTCTGGTTTGGCTGACAGAATTGAAGGAATAGAAGATGGGGAGGATTAAAGTCACTTGTTAAGTCCATAAAATAAAACTATCACAAGGCAAGGGCCTGGAAGGAATACCCAAACCTGGAACTTCCATCTTTTGTACCTTGCAACATCTTACGACTGTAGGTTCTTTGTGAAAGAAAGGCGATGTACTGTCCTTTCTCTGGCATATAAAAGGAATTTAGCAACTTTCCTAAACTTCTATAAGAAATAGTTTCATTTTCTGCACAATGAGGACAAAAACTCAGGACCCTTAAGGATTTCTCTGGCCTCAGTGCTCTTTATTTTCAAGCCAAGAGGCTACTTGTTGGGGTGGGTTTAGAACTGTGGGTTCTGGGAAGGAGAGGAGAAGACAGCAGCTGCAGGGTCTGTGGGAAGCAAAAAGTGCACATGAAATTGTTCAGAAGCCTCAACAATAGCCTTTGAGAATCCACGTCACCACCAGCGAGGCCTACCAGGCCTGCCTTAGCAGTGCCAAAGGAGCCGGCACCCTGTCCTGCTGGCATAAGCTTCCTAGTTCCAATGCAGCCCTACCAGTCGGGCTTCACCATATCTTCACAGACCAAACCTTCTCGGCCTCCTTAACCCTTCCCCATTGCTACCCCAGGATCCAGCCCATGAGTGCCTTTCTCATCCCCCCTACCTTTGCTAATCCAATGAGTCCTGGGTCGGTTAAATTAAGCCCACTGCTGCCCCTGCCAGAATCCTCTAACAGCCCTAATTGGAAAAACAGTCTCAGCTTCTGCACATCAAAGCTGATTATATCCTGAGCAGAAAGGCCTGGTCCTTGTCTGGGCTGCCCGCTCTGCTCCGCTGCCTGTGAGCTCATCCCACCCATTCCCTGGGGCTGTCTGTTAGCTGCACAGGAGTTAGCCTAAGAGAGGCGCCTTCTCCACGTCAAGGGGCAGCAGCTGGCCTCTCAAGCCTCTCCTCTGACGGCATAAACAAATTTGTGCTCATCACAGAGAACTGGAAACAACTCATGCTCAGGGCAAGAATCATTTTTCTCTAGCCCATGCTTCCTCTCCCCCTTCACAATCCCTAAGGAATCTCTCAAACTAGAGGTAGGGACTCACTCCAGAAAAAAGTATGCCTGCCTTAGGGGGCTATCCCAAGAGACTCTCACCCAAACATGTCATTCCCAGGTGCCTGCTCATTTGGACCCCTAAGCCACCCACTGAGAGCTCCCTGAGCATCTCTTATGTGCTACACTATGGCTGCATGTGGCAGGAGGGGAAATAAAAAGGAAGTATGATCAAGCCTCCCAGTAAACCATTGGTTTTCAAGAAGATTTTTGTTTGTTTGTTTTGCCATACTGGGGATTGAACCCTGGACCTTGTGCTTTCCAGGCAGGTGCTTATGCTACTGAGCTATATCCCTGGCCCTGCAAGAAGATTTTTTGAGATAAATTTCACATAGTAAAAGATTCCAATTGTAACCCTCTCATAGGGTACACTTAGGTAGTTTTTGAATACCTCCAAAGTTATGCACCATCATCACTTATCCTAGAACATCGTCATCAAAGGAACCCTAAAACTGACTTTCTCCATTTTCCCTCTCACCCCAACCCTGGCAACCACTAACCTACTTCCTATCTCTATGGGATGGTTATAAAAGCCATCCCATATATCTGCTTTTCTCCCCTTATCTCCATGTTTTTATAACTGAGTACTAAAAGGCTTTTAAACAAAACACACGGGATGTTTCTACTTCTGAGATCACCAAGCACTTGAACACTGTAGCTTCCTCAATTCTCGCCACACATTATGATTGCTAAGTGTCATTTGTCTTCTCACTACTCAGAGACAGAGAAGAACAATCCGATTCTTTGATGTAAGTCTAGGAATATAGGCCTGGTCCAGCTGACAGAACTGCAAAATATAGACGTTAACCCAGTAAATAACCTTAGTTACTTTGGCATGAAGAATACAGTCATTTTAGCAAACACAAAAAACCACAAAGACAGTTCACGCAAATTTATCTTGGGCTAGGCATCTGTGTAGGAATCTTGCAACTTTGGTCAAACATCAGAATGACCTGCAGGACTTATAAAAATGCAGCTTGCTTGCCCAGTCCCTGAAGAGTATCCAGCAGATCTGGGATGGGGCTTAAGCATAGGCATGTCCAAGAGTTCTGAGTTTTGGTGCACTGCTGATTGAGGACTATACCTGGAGAAGTATATACAGAATATACACACGGCTATCTGTGTTCATTTATGGCCATGGCAAGAAAAAACAATCACCTAGCTTTTTTGGTTGGCCTTTGTTTCTAGTACTGAGGACAAAACCCAGGTCCTTTGCACTCAACTATGTTTCCAGTCCTTTATTTTTTATTTTGACACAAGGCCTTGCTAAGTTGCTAAGATGCCTAGGCTAGGCTCTGACTTGTAATCTTTCTGCCTCAGTTTCCTAGAGTGTGGAGATTATAGTTACATGCAACTAGCCTTGCTTATGGTTTACTTATATTTTTTTATTAATCAAATTTTATTTTACTTTATTTTTAAAAATGTATTAGTACAGGGTCTACAGGGTCTCACTACACAGCTCAGATTCATAATGATCTTCCTGTTTTCAGCCTCCTAAGTGCTAGGATTACAGGTGTGCACCACCATGCCCAGTCTCAGCACACCCCAAAGTCAGGGTTGGGGTTGGCCCAGCATGCCCAGGGATTGAACCCCAGTCCCTGCATCTGCCTAATCAGGTGCATTAATCAGCTGAGCTATCTGGCCAGCCCAATCAAATTTTTTTCTTTTAATAAGAAATAACAATGTAACATTTTCAAAAATACCTTAGTAGTACATTCCCAATAATTGATACAATGCATATTGTTGTCCTCATAGCAGTTATACAGAGCACAGGATGTAATTGTTGGTACAAAAAATTGCTTCTCATTGAACTAAGAGAAAGTAGTTGTATACATGGTCCAGTATTCCACAATTGCAATGGATTACTGGCAGAACTGGCAACGTCGGAAGCTGTTGCTTTAAGCCTTTTATAGCTCAGCATACTAATTTAGCTTTATGTTTTATGCCTCATGGTTAAACTTTTTGACTAGGTGGTTAAGGGCAAGTTAAAGCAAGACCTTTATAACAAAACATGTAACTTTCGTATCTCCCAAGGTTAGGAAAAATGCCATAGGATTGATCAGCTACAATTTTGTATATACTTAGATTTCTAAATGTCTGTGTAAAAATGAGTAACTACTTTTATCACATTGTATAGGGATTTATTAGAATATCAATCATTGATGAAAAATATCGATTCCAAGTTAAGTGTAAGATGTTTGATATTCAGAAAGACAGTGATGTTAAGCTCAAGTAAATCCTGAGGGGATTTGACTGATCTTGGGACATACTTCTTTTTATATATTTTTTTCTTTCTTGGTTGTTTTTTGAGACAGGGTCCTGCTTTGTTGTTCAGGCTGGCCTTGGACTGTCAGAGATCTTTCCACTTCAGTCTCCCAAGTGCTGGGATTACATGTGTGTACCACAATGCCCAGTGCTTATGGTTTACTTCTTGAAGCTAACTGATTGGGCTGAAGTTCAGCCTCAATTATAGGCTTTGATAAACAATGCTGCTTATATTTCTACAATCTTTAATTTCACATTTGAGAGCTAAGGTCCAAAATTTCTGTCTTTCTTTCTTTTAAATTTTATTAATTTTAATAAGAAAGAATAATGAGACAGTTTCAAAACAGGTTAGTATGACAGTCACAATAATTAGTACAATACATATTGTTGTCTTCATAGAAGTTGTTCAGAGAACAAGTTGCAAACATGATAACTTTTCTAAACACTATTAGTACAAATATTTCTTCTCATTGAACTAAGAGGAAGTAGTTGTACATACAGTCCAATAGTCCATAACAGTAGTGGGTTATCAGCAGAACTGACAATGTCAGACACTGTTGATTTGAGCTTTTTACAGTTCAGTATATTAACCTGGTTTTACATTTTATACCTTGTGGTTAAACCTTTCTGCTGGATAGTTAAGACCAAGTTAAAGCAAGACCTATCTAACAAAAATGTAACAAAATGTAAATCCCTCAGGATTTACCTTGAAATCATGTACAGCATTTTGTAGAATTTTTGTCAGTGTCAGTCGTCTGGTTGAGTCACGGCCGTTGCTTGACCAGTTTTCTCTCTGTGAAAGCCTGAGAGAATGTTTTCTCTCTATGTGACTCTCCTTAGGTGCACTATACATTGTCAATCCCTTCCTCTGTGGTCCCATAATCTCCTTGAACAGATAATTTGGGACACCACTGAGTTATAGAATGTTACAGTATGGGTTCTCTTATGTCCTTTGTCCTTGCTGACCTTAAAGGGCTAAGGCCAAAATATTGGCTATCTTTGTAGCATGTCTTTTTCTCTAATTTTCTGATCTGCAAACTTAATTGTATAACATAGGCACTTGAGCTTAACATCACTGTCCTTCTGAATATCAAAAGTCTTAGACTTCACATGGAACCAGTATTTTCCATTAATCATTGATATTCTAATAAATCCCTATAGAATGTGATAAAAAACAATTACACATTTTTACACAGAAATTTAGAATTTCTTTCTTAATGTATTTGGTATAAGGTCTCACTATGCAGCTCATACATGTAGTGATCCTTCCCGTTTTCAGCCTCCCAAGCACTGGAATTAAAGGAGCACACCACCACACCCAGTCTCAATCACCTCAGAATGCCCCAGAGGCAGGGCTGGCAGGCAGGCCAGGGATCGAACCTCCAACTCCTGCATCCGCCTAAGCAGGTGCTTTAATCCACTGAGCTGTCTGGCTACCCACAATTTCTTATTGTGCATGCAGTGCATAAACAGACAGTACATACTTTCCTTTATGAATGAAAATGAGATTGTGAATATACAGATTATTGTCTCCTTGTAGTAATGGTCACTTTTGAGATTTTTTTTTTTTTTTTTTTTGTATTTTATGGAAAGGTCTACAGGGTGTTCAGGGTCTCACTACTAGATCAGATTCAGAGTGATCCACCTGTTTACAGCCTCCCAAGAGCCAGGATTACAGGTGCGCATCACCACGCCCAGTCTCAATTGCTGTCTCAGCGTGCCCACGGTTGGGGCCAGCACACTAGACCCAGGGAATGAGCCCCAGGCCCCTACACCTGCTTGTAAGTGCTTTAATCTGCTGAGCTATTTGGCTGGCCCTCATTTTGAGATCGTTAACTGTAATATAAGTATACATTCATATAGTTCCCTGTTTTTTAGGCCCATCATTTAGAGGGTTCTTCTTTGAACACATGTGGTAGCCTGCCTCATAACATCCATGTGAACTTGCCTGGCCCCAGCCTCCCTTTTCTTGTGCTCTAGACACAAAACTAAGAGTTAGACTTTGGGTCACCACCGGAGCATTCTTCAGAGCATGCACTTTGAGAAAACAACATGTATCTTCTGAAAAAGTAACAGCAGTAACCACACATAATTATATATGACATTTCATAGACTATATAGTATTTTTATGTTATATCATATAAAGTCAAAGTAAACCTGACACATAAACTGGGCTGGTATTATTACAAATCTATTTAATACATACATACACTAAAACTTGCTTTACTGAGATGATTTGCTCCAGATCTTCCAGGGAGTGATGAAGCTGGGCCAAGGTCAGGGCCACACTTTGTCATTCACGTGTCTCCAAGGTTAAAAAGTTCTACTTGCCATTATGGAAACCTCTAGTTGCAAACAACATCAGTCTGTTTATCTACAGTAAGACAGCAAAAGCCAATGGGAGGAGATTCATAGACAATATGCCTATTAGCATTCAGTTTCTAGTCTCAACAGTCCACAAAGTGAGAGACCATACTCCTTGGAACATTTCAGTCTGTTCCTTTGGCTGAAACAATATCTTGTTACTGCCTGAACTTCTCTTCTGAGATCTAGGAACCAGGTCCCCCTGGTGCTTTTAAAGTCTGTGAGAGGAAGCAGCTCTGTGCCAGCGAGGCACCATCCACAGCTCTCACCCCACACCAATTCTCATTAAAGTACCAGGGAGCAGGAGTGGTGATGCACCTGGGAGGTGTTTAGGCTCTCCAGGGCTGCTTTAACCATGGCATAAACTGTGACACTCACTGCTGCAGTGTACTCATTTATATTCACTCATTTACATACCTTCATCCACTCTTATTCTCTCATTCATATTCTTTCCCTGAGACTCAGCTAACTCCCCCTGCAGAAGGCTCAAGTTCTAATTTTCTACTCTTGCCATCAATGTCTTTGTACAGTCTTGTTAACCTTAACATGGTGATTGCCAGTGAATGTTTACTGCTTATTTTGAAATAAATTTTATCAATTATTTTTATCACTTCATACATTTTATCAGTAGTCTGTACTTTAAATCTGTAGTATGATATCATATGGAGAGAAAAATCATTTTCCTAAAAGATAATTATTAATAATCAAACCAGTGGGACCGGTGAGATAGCTCAGTGGACTAAAGTGCCTGCCTAGGCAAGCTTAGGCAAACACAGGGATGGTGATCCCCGGCACTGCATGCTGCCCCAGTCCTGCACCCAGAGCAGACTGAGCTGGCCAGAGTCAGTGCATAGTGGCATATGCCTGTAATCCCAGAACTGGGGAGGCTGAAGACAGGAGGATCACTGAATTTGAACTGCGTAGTGTGACCCATAACAACCAAATACATTAAAAATAAATAAATTATCAAACCAGCTTTACTATGACTGACCTTCCAAGATCTTTCCCTTTATAATACTAGAAACAGTACAATTACAAGGAAAATAAAGATTCTTAATACCCAGGATAATCACTTGTTGCTTTTTTGTCATTTCACCACACAAGTGATATATTAAGAGCATTCAGTTTTATAATTCCCTAAAACAGAACTGTGTTGTTCCCTGATTTGAACTTTTTAAAGTTTCCTCCAGCCCCTAAGATACAACCTAAACATTCTCTTCCTAAGTTACCCTGATCTCTCCTTAGGAATATGTCTCCCAAATCCTGTGACTGTAGCTCAGAGCCTGCATCAAACTTGTGGCTGGCTGGCCAGCTAGTTATGCCCCATCGGGTTTAAAGACAGTGTTATGAGGGGGGGAGGTTGTACCTGACCTCCCTACAAACCCCTGGCACCAACTGACTTACTAACTCCATGCTCTGGGCCTGTAGCTTCACTGGACACTCCTATAGGCCCTTGAGTTTGCAGCCTGTGTGTCTGTCTAGCTACACTGATCCACATACCTTTCCCTATATCTGCCTCAGCCTTTGCCCAAGGAATTTCTCCTGTCTAGAATGTTATGTCACTGTCAGAAAAGCCAGATCAAATCTCTCTCTTTTTTTAAAGATTCTATGGTTAGAAAAAAATCTCTTCCTTTCTTCTATTCCTGGGGCATGTGATGCTCCACTTTCTCCTGCACATCATCTGCAGTCCTTGGCACGCATGCAATCTTGCTCTCTAGAATTCCTAGTGGCTTAAGGTTATCCTTGGCTTTATTGATTATTTTTAACTTAATTAATTAATTTATTTAGGTTATGGCTGGCTAAGCCTGCTCTGGGGGTGGGGCTGGTGCAGCATGTGGTGCTGGGGATTGCACTATGGTCCCTGCAGTTGCCTAAGCTTTAGACTGCTGAGCTATCTTGCCGGCCCCTATTTACTTATTTATTTTAATATTTTTGGTACAGTATCTCACCATGCAGCTCAGACTCCTAGCAATCTTCTAGTTATCAGTCTTCCCAGCGCTGGGATTATAGGCATGTGTCACCACATCCCATCTCGGTGGCTGGCTCATTGTGCTGAGGGGTGGGGCTGGCATGGCATGTGGTGCTAGGGATCGAACCCTGGTCCCTGCATTTGCCTAAGCAGGTGCTTAGTCTGCTGAGCTATCTTGCCAGCCCTATCCTTGGTTCTTTATTCCAAACTGTGATGTTCATATGTAAGTGCTCAGGGTCGGGTGGACCAAAAGAGAGCATAGCTCTTTATGGCCTTGAGATCCCTCCTGTTCACTGGCTCTGTTCTGGGGAAGCCTCCCCCTTGGAGCCAGGCCTACGAGGAGGCTGTGTGGAGGCTGTTCTTTCCTTCTGCCTGGGAACGCTTGTGTCTGGGCTCAGAACCCATAATGGGAGGATGTCTATACTTACGACTACCAAGGTGAGAAATCATTCTTTATACTTTGTCTATAACCCAGAAAGGTTTTAAGAGCTTTCAGTAGATGAAATTTTTAGGGGCATTCAGTAGATCAGAATTAAATGAACAAAGACAACAGGGACAGTAGCATAGCAATGCGAAGCCAGTCATAAGTTTTGTTTACTGAACTTCTGGACATGGGCTGTATATTCACTTCTGAGTTTCTAACAACCAAAGCAAAAAAAGGAATTTAATCAATTAAGACACATTACATTTTAAGAGGAGCTCAGCTTTTCTTTCTAAACTTTGAAAGAAATACTGTTCAAGGAGAGGTTGAAGGATCCAGAGGAAAGTTGTTACTATATCATTAAAAGATTTAAAAAGCAGCTTCTTACTGGATCTCCTGGGCCAGTCTGAGGACTAACACCCATGAGCTGAGAGGGATTTTTCACAGGACTGCCAGGCTGTGTTTTTGCCCAGCCCTGCCGAGGTGGTAGAAGGCATTCTGGGAAGCTCCCTAGGCCTCCAGAGGAGTTGGGGATAGTGTGGAGGCTAGGCACACCCAGCTCCTGGCCTCCTCAGCTATCTCACTCACAGTATCTCTGCTTCTCTGTGTTTTCTGTATTAGACTTTGGGGTCAGTTATTTCACAAAAGGTTTTACATTAAAAAGCCTGTCATGAGTACTATTTTTTTCACTAAACTTTTGATAAATAGTTGCTGACGGAATTCAAGTTCATGTTTAAAGTTTTGGGGAAAAAAACCTTACAGGGTTTACTTCTCAGTGTATACCCAGAAGAAATGAATACAAAGACACACACATTTTTAACAGCACTTGTAACAGCCAAGTGGTGGAAACAGTCCAGATGCTCACAAATAGGTAAATATGTAAGCAACTATGACACACAGTGGAATACTACTCAGTCTTAAAAGGAATGATTGTGATACATGCTACGACATGGATCAACCTCCAAAAGCATATTCATGGGTGTTGATCTTCACACTGGCCCGGGAAAAAAAGCAGGTGCAAAAATGTTCCTATACTGTATGAGCCCATTTTTATGGAATTTCCAGGACAGGCAATTCCACAGAGACAGGATAGAGATGGGTTGTATTATTTCTTTATTCTATTTATTTATTTTTGTGGCCAGCTCAGCCCACCCTGGGGGCAGGGCTGGCTTGGCATGTGGTGCCGGGGATCAAGCTGTAGTCCCTGTGCTTTGCCTAAGCAGGAGCTTTAGACCACTGAGATATCTCACCAGGCTGAGATGGATTTTATTTTGGATGACAGGAATATGGAGCTAGGTAGAGCCAGTGGTCACTCAACAGTGGAAGTGTTCTAAATGTCACTGATTTGTATGCCTCAAAATGGTTATTTTACATTATGTGACTTATACTCCAAAAAATTTTAAAAATGGTTTGAAGGGAAGATCATCAAAATTGCCAATTAAAGGTCATCTCACAGTATGACCATCAGCCAGCAGAGGGTAAGGCTGACATCTGCTTGGGCACAAAGCTCTTCCTGAGGGCCACACACACTCACGCTCATAGACACATTCACACTCTCCCCGTCTCTCACAGCAGGGCTGAGGGGTATGTGGCCATGAGGGAGTGAAAAACTAGCAGTGATAGGTGGTTTTTCTTCCATATTGTTTCTGCTCACCATTTACGCTTTCCTTCAGCACCTGGCCAGTGTAAGGACACTGTCAGCGCTGATTCCCTGACTAGGCCACTAATTAAATGTAGGCCACTATTATTTTTAATCGATGACTCATTTATTTCACAAATCTTTATGTGTAGCTATTTCCCTGATGCTCTCTCCTATCTGATCAATTCATGCAGCCTCATCTGCTTATTGGACTGATAGCAAAGAATCAATAAGAATAAATCTCTCCTACCCAGAAGCTCAGGCAGTATCTCATGGGTAGAATTAGGCTTACCATCACTGGAGCTATTTCACAAGCTCAACTCATTTTTCTCCTTTTCTTTCCCACTAGATTAATATGAGCCCCAACTCATTTTCTGGCAGTCATGTCCTCATCCATGAGGTAACATATCCTCTTGTATTTTATTAAATATTAAGTATCTACCATATGCCAGGCATTGTATCAGGCTATCTATGAATGAGATGAGCCAGGCTCCTCAGGGGAATGACAGACACCAGCCACAATGACATAGGTAAATTTCAGTGTGCTGTGGAAACTCTTTTCAGTGGGACAGATAGGTGTGGGTGCTCACGAAAAGTCCCCCTAGACTTTAGGGTGCTGCTGAGCTGAGACAGAAGATTAGCTCAGCAGACGCTAAAGCCTAGGAGTAGAAACAGGCTGCCTGGCCATGACTTCCTCCTGGACTGGGAGCAGGCCGGGTCATCTACCCTTGCAGGGGCCAGGAGGATCAGTGTTGCTGGCAGTAGCGCAGCCCACCAGCCAACGCTGTTTCCCGACAAGTCTTTCCACTTGAGCTTTGCCTGGCTCTCTACCTTCACCACTAGTCCCCTTTCTCAAATCACTGGGTGTCATTTTTGGCTTTAGGGGTTATGGATGTTTTTTAAGAATCTGATAAAAGTCATGGACATTCTAAAAAGGAATCATACATAAAATTCTGCTTGTAAATTGGGGAAATCACAGAGGCTCTCAAGCCCTTCCCTAATCCAGCTCTTCTAGGAGTCCATGGGCTCAGAAGGCTGGGAAGCCCAGAAGGCTTCTCATGCTGCATCAGGCCTGGCAGCTAGGTAGGCCCCTCAGCTGGTGATGGTCCTGCCTCAGGACCTGGGCTTCACTGTACAGCTCTCCAGGTAGAGCGGGGATGCCAACATGCTCTTTCTGGACCCTCCAATCCTGGATCTGTGTGTTTCCTCCTCATGCTGCTCTATTCCAGTATGTCTTTGTCTATATTCCTTTACCTTCCTCCAAGAGCCTGTCCCTCTGGCCCTGGCCCCTCTTTCTCTTCAGTATCTTTCTGCTACCTTAGGACCCTTTTCCATGGCACTGTTTCACTCCAAGCCTTTATGTTTCTCCTCCACCATCCATCCTCAGTATCTTCCTCTGCCCCTTGAAGGCACCTGAGAATCAGGATGCAGTTGAAGAAGAGCCTCCAGCAGGATTCTGGTTAAGCAGAAGCTCCTGACAGGCAGGTTGATTCCTTCCCCATGGGGCACAGTTAAGTTCAGCAAAGCTGTCCAGGGGCGAGGAAGCAGCTGGTTCTGGGTAATGCCTTAAGGAATAGAGCTCAAAATGGAGAGAAACAGGGTGGAATTCTTTACAAGTCACTCAAAAAGCAGACCTCTATGCTGCCTGCTGCTAATATATCACTGTAGCAATATGGGGGCCTAAAAAGTCTCTTCACTCACTGTTCCTTTCAATTAGGCAAAGACAATTTTTGTTGTTTGTGAGGTGGGAAATACCCTCAAGAATATTCATGTTTTCTCAGAATGGAGGCTTCTGCCTCCTTGTTTGGCTTGATCCAACTGGGGAGGAAATAAGTGCTTCCTCAGTGCTGTTGGCAAATTTTGAGGCCTACCCTTTAGAGGGCAGTGTTTTAATGCCAACTGTACCAACCCGGGAAGGTGGAGGCTGTTTCTGGAAGGTGTCCTACTCCTGACCTGTGAAAGCCCTGACCATGCTGAGAAGCAAGGAGTGGCTTAGGTTTAAGGCAGAGACCACTCGTAGCTCACAACATCTCCCCTGCAGCACTGATTTTGTTTTGTTTCTTTACTTTTTCATTTTGAGGTAATTGCAGATTTTCAGACAGCTATACAAAACAACATGGCAGAAGACCACATACCTTTTCCCCAGTTTCCCCCAGTGGTAACATCTTGTTTAATATTACACCAGGAAATGATGATACCATCCAGTGACATTCAGGTTCTACCAATTTTGCTCTAACAGAAGCAAATGTATACTTAGTGCTATGAAATCTTATCCGTTATGTGGATTCAAGTGTTTACCTCAGTCAAGACGTGAATCATCCTATTACAGGGCCCCTCTTGCTACTCTCTAAGGGCTGGTCACCTCCTTCTCTCCCTCCCTACTTCCCAACCCTTGACAATGATTAATCTGTTGTTCATTTCTGTAAGTTTGCCATTTCAAGAATGTTATATAAGTTGGACCATAGACTATGCTGTGTTACCTTTGAGAGGAACTTAATTTTTAGCTGGGCATAGTGTCATCCAAGATGACAATGACAAAACTATGTTTCTCAGTCTCCTCTGTATCTGGTGTGGCCATCTGACCAAATGTGGGCCAACAGGATTAAATGTTATGTGGGTGTCTCAGAAAGGCTCCTTAAAGGATGAGTCCCTTTTCAGGCTGTTGCACTTATCCTCCTGGCTCATGTTAAGATGTGATAGCTAGAGTTCCAGCAGTCACTTTGAACTTGATAAAGTAATCTTCATGATAGAGCTTTGTTCCAGAAACAGAAACAGAAAGCTAGGACCCTGGTTCCCCATGGAGCTGCTCTATCAGCCTGATATTGCCCATAGCCAGAAATTCTTTGAGGTGGGAAAGAAATAGATTTCTATTTTGTTTAAGCCACTTTTTAAACTTGACACATAGCCAAGTAAGACCTAAATAAGTAAGGTATTTTAGGTTTTTAAGCAGAAGAGAAACTTGCTCAGAGAAATGTTTGAGGGCAGTGGTTCTCAGATGTCAGTATGTATTAGAATCACCCAACACAGACTACTGGGCACTCCCCCAAGAACTTCTGACTCAGTAGGTATGGAGAGGGGAGACAGACAATGTGCCTGTCTGACAAGGTTCCGGGTGATGCTGAAGCTATTGGCTTAGAGTGATGGCAGAGTGGACAATAACATGCTTGTGATAATTCTTTCTGGTAATTTAAATATATTCCATCACTTCAAATAAATACTTCTTGAATACCCACAATAAGAAGAATGCGGGGCTGTGATGGGGAGCATCAAGGGGAGCACAGAAGAGAAACATCAACCTGGCTGGGGAGAGGAGGTCAGGGAGGCTTCCAGGAGGAAATGGGCTTCAGCCGAGGCCTGTGGGATGCCTGTGGGATGACTTAGTTGTCTAGACCAAGGGGAGATGTTGTCTCAGGCAAGGGAACAGCACCTGAAAGGGCCTGGGCATGATGAAGAGTGGTATTTCTAAAGGACTGAAAGAATCTCAAGGGGCTGGAGCATATCCACAGAAAAGAGGGGGTTGAAAAGTGAGACAGGAGAGGCCAAGAGAAGCTAGGTCCCCCAGGACTCTATAAATCTTTGCTGTAATTTGGAGATCATCGTGGGGCAACAGGAAGGTTTTCTGGGTATTAATTACATAGGGATCAGAACAATGAATGGGAAGCAGGAGGTCAGGGTGAGTAGGAGGTGACGATGCTGGGTCTGGGATCATGGCCAAGGCCATGGATTTATGTGGACACATACAAGGTGACTGTTAAATCACTGTTAGCATTAGTTGGATGTCGGAGCTTAGGAAAAGGGAAGAATGAGGGATGAGAGAGCAACGAGTACATAAACAAGCAAGCTACCATAGTTACTTCAGGCTGTGACCAAAATGTCTTAAGTGAGGGCGCTGGGGACTGCTAGTGGGACTGTCTGGTGGGGAAGCTCCCCCTGTTCATGAGGAAGGAGCCCAGCGTGTGGGAGGTTCCGTGGAGAGAGGTGAGCCTTCTCATCCCAACACTTCTGCCACGGGGCTGCACATGTATCTGCCGCTGCCACTCCCACCCAAGCAGGGTCTCTGTGTTTGCTCTGATATTGTCGGCACCATGGGGATGACGCTTTGTTCTCTAGAAGGAGGAAGGCAAGGTAGTGTTGCTACTCAGAGGGGAGCAACAAAGAGCCAAAATTGCTCTGGAAAGAACACTACCATATCTTTTTTGTGTGTGTGCAGGGTTTCACTACACAGCTTGGAGTCATAGTGATCCTGTCTTCTGCCTCTCTAGTGCTGGGATTACAGGTGTGCACCACCATGCCCGGGCTCCACTGCTGGCTCAGCATGCCCGGGAGTGGGGCCGGCGGTGGCATGCAGTGCTAGGGATCAAACCCTGACCCCTGTGCTTACCTAAGTAAGCACTAGTCCACTGAGCTATCTCACCAGCCATCACAATATTTTAAGACACCTAAACAAATTAACAATAATTTCCTCAAGAAAAAAGTCCAGTATCTATACACAGAAGATATTCGAGCACACCACAGCTAAAGGGGGATATCCTTATGGGCGCCTGGCTGGCATCTGCTGCCTCCATGGGATGTAAAAATCTCAGGATGCCTATCTCAGCTAATCCTAGGTCTGACAAGAGGCTCCCAGACGCTGATACAAAAGACACTGATAAAATCCAGAACAGATAAATTTTATTGGCCACATAATCTGAGCAGCTCACTTTATAAGTAACAAGCTGCAAAATCAAAGGCTATAAAACTTCTCAGAACGCAGCCCAAGTGTCTTTCTGCAGATGAACAGATAAGGATGTATTACATGGCCTTTAAAAAGAAGGAAGTATTGTTCTATGGAAAATGGAGGAATCTCAAGTAAATTATGCTAAGTGAAATCACCCATTCACAAAAGGACAAATCCTGTATGACTTTCCTTGTACAAAATATATAAAATAGTCAAAATCATAGAAACAGAAAATAGAAAGTAGTTGCCAAGGACTAGGAGAGGGCAGAGGGGAGATAAGTGTTTGGTAGATGTGGAGTTGCAATTTTGCATGATGAAAAAGAGTGTTAGAGATCCATGTTA
>PVKN010001423.1:0-52331 GCA_004027915.1 Capromys pilorides
CCATGCACAAACTTCTTTATTTGAAGCAACAAAAGAATGAAAGAACTAAGTACACGTTCAGCCACAGGCTATAGGAAAGGTGAAGGCTGCCCCAACATGCATGTGTTGCCTGATGACCTTAGCTCACATTGTCACTGGCTCCCAGGGTAAGCTTGTCAAAGAGGTGCTCCGTCATGGGGTGCTTGTGTGCTTCCATCTCACGCAGGATGGTCACGTTGTCACCCAGCTCTTTGATGGCTGATATTTTCTTATAGTGTGAGAAACTTTAAAAAGTGTATTTCCATCTTCCGAAAAAAATTTATTTACTATTCTTATTCAAATTTGCGTTGTATATTAATTATAAATCATAACATTGCAGAAGAAGCCATGAAAACTGATTTAATTATAATTTATGGAAATTAATATTCTGTAAGGTATTAGGCTCTGGAAATGGAACAAAAATATGATGTTGACTACAGGCATTTTTTTTTTAATGCCAAGCAAAGAATGACATTAAAGTTGAGTCCCAAAACTGAAAAGCATGATCAGAAAATTAATAGTAGGTGCATTCATTTGATAACTAGTTGACTGCATGTTAATGTTTTATTGTGAGTGGGAAGTAGTATTATGTGAATACAAATAAAAATCATTTATATTCAAAAAAACCCAAACTGGACGTCTAGAGGTTTTTTTTGTTTTTTGTTTTTTTGGTGGGATCACACTCGGGACTTTGTGCTTGACAGGCAGGTACTTAAACGGCTGAGCTATGTCCCCAGCCCTAAGTCTAGGTTTTAATATGAAAATACAGGCTGTTTAATTCTTGGACTATCTATTTATTTTTGTGAAGCTGAAAATCAAACCCAAGGCTTCAGTCATCCCAGACTACCACTGAACAGCATCCCTAGCCACAAATATATTTTAGAATCCTTTGAGTTTGACTAAAACACATTTTGAGCTCCCTGTTGTGACCCTGCCAGAGACCAAGGATGGAGCCCTAGAAACTACCAGAAAGAAGCAGACCTGCCTCCTCAGAGGCCAGGCTGGCACTGTCACCTGATGGGGGCTGTCCTTGTTCTTAGAGCTTTGGTTCCAAGGAAGCCATGAGGCATTTGTACCCTTGGGTGTGACGCCCACCGGTCACCTGCCCTGATCCCTTAGAGAGCATGCAGAAATGTGTTTTGTATTTTCCAGCTGGCTCTGTTGTAGGAGGGGCAATTGAGTGGTCTACCTATAAGCATTCAGCTGATTATGGCAGTCATCTCTAGGATGTGCCCCCGGAGTTCTATCTCTTCCAGTTTCCTCTTATTCTGCCTGCCTGTGTCTTTACTCTTCTGCCCTGTAGTAGAACCTGTGCAAGAGATCTGAAAAAAATAGCCGAGAAAATGAATCAGGGAAGTATGGCCTAGCATAGCTGAGTTAAGCTGGAGACCCCAGTCAAGGGTGTCCTCTCTCCAGACAAAGCTGCTGGGGCAAATATAAGCCCAGGGCCGTAAGGAAATATGCTTTCAGGCAAACAGCAAGTCTTTTTTTAAGTCCCACATGACAACTGGAATAACTAATCTTTAATGTGCTATCTCTCTGCCATTTCAATTTATCTGGGCATTCTATATTTGCTAGGTGGTTTGAGCAGAAGATGCGATTCTGGAAATCTGAAAGATGAGCAAAACCAGAAGCAGTGACAGCAGAGTCCAGTCATCCTGCCTCTCACTGCACTGAGGGCACTTGGCATCACCCGTGCCGAGCCCCTTGCAGCCACCCTGGCATCACTCTTGCAACCAGCTTCTGGCTGCTTAATTGGATAAAGTGTGCAGCCGGGTGCACACAGAGGACAGTGGAGCTGTCAGGCAGGGAGGGAAATTACCTTCAGATTTAAGGAGTTGAGCTGGCTGCTGGTTTATTGATTGCCTTGAAATAACAGCAGTTAAATTATAGCCAGGCGGGGCAGAGTAGCCAGGGATTATACTACATTATGATGCATGCATTTTAAATGTATAGGCACTAGGACAAGGTTGTTCAATTTGGGTTGAATTTTTTTTTTTTTTTTTTTTTTTTTTTTTTTAATGGCTGTTCACTCTTGAGACATGTCTGCATCTTTGTCACCCTGACCCCAGCCAAGACTTTGAATATCTCCATCCTCTACGAGTCCTCCCCAGCCTTTCCTTTCCCCTCAACCTCAGCTCCCAGATGCAGGTGAACAATGCTTAACTTTCTGTCCCTCTCAGCAGGTACTCAGTTTCCTTGTTTTTTTGGCCTGGGATTGAATCCAAGGCCTTTTACATGCTAGGCAGATGCTCACCCTGAGGCACATGCCTAGTCTTTGTGCTAGGTTTCTGAACAGATGAAGTCATGTTCCTGAGATGGAATGTGAGCAACTCAGGGACCACAAACCCTGCATTCCTCATTCTGCAGATGGGAAATGGTCCTGAGGATAAATTGGGCAGAGAGGGGGCCCCTAGGCTCTGACTTCACTGTTATGTGGCCTACTAGGAAGGAGGGTCACACACCCTCAGGTACAGATATCTTCATTGCCCCGAAAGTATTATTTCATCAGCTGGAAGGGAAACCTTAGTGGACTCTGAAGGTAAAGCATGATCACAGGAAGCGCTGTCTGCTGCTTGGGAGGGTGGTTTTGTCTTCCAGGGCTCTCCAGAGGGAACCCCACAAGCCACCCTGACACCACTCCTGAGGCACAGCCGCTCTGCTTGGTTGCTTGTGTTGCATTTAGAGAGTCTCAGTAGCCCTTGGCAATGATGCCAGCACATCTCAGTAGGCACTAGGACAAGGTTGATTGATTTGGGTTGAATCTTTTTTTTTTTATATATGGCTGGCTCAGCCTGCCCTGGGGGTGGGGCTGGCGCAGCATGTGGTGCCAGGTATCGAACCTCGGTCCCTGTGGTTGCCTAAGCTTGCCTAAGTAGGCACTTTAGACAGCTGAGCCATCTCGCCAGCCCTGGGCTGAATCTTAAAGTAGCATGTAAAAATAAAAAGCTTTTGTACATCAAAGACAATGCATACAGGGGCTGGGGAAATAGCTCAGTAGAATAAGTGCTTGCCTGGCAAGTGCAAGGGCCTGAGTTCAATCCCTAGTCCCGCCAAAAAAAAAAAAAAAAAAAAAAAAAAAAAAAAAAAAAAAAAAAAAAAAAAAAAAAAAAAAAAAAAAAAAAAAAAAAAAAGACAATGCATACAATGAGAGAATATGATTATAAATCATGTATCTTACAAACTTAAATACCTAGAATATACAAAGAATGTGATTCAACAATAAGATAATGGCAATGAGCACATGAAAATATCCTTGACCTCATTAAGTAATGGAGAAAGGCAAATGAGAGTCACAAGTGCCACTTCTTACTGCTAGGATGGCTATGATTTTTTTATTTTTATTTATTTTTTGCATTTAGTAAAGGGGATGCAGGATCTTCAGGGTCTCACTATGTAGATTAGACTCAGTGAGCCTCCTGTTTTCAGCCTCTCAGTGCTGGGATCACAGGTCCCCCCACCACACCTGGTCCCAATTGCCATCTCAGCGTGCCCAGGGGACAGGGGTGGCACAGTGTGTGAAACCCCCAGCCTGCTGTACTCTGCCTCGGCACTTTTGTCTGCTGAGCTATCAGGCTGGCCCTGGCTATGATTTTAAAAAGTGGAAAATAGGGGCTGGGGAGATAGCTCCGTGGCACAAGTGCCTGCCTGGCAAGTGGAAGGTCATGAGTTCAAAGCTCAGTCCCTCAAAAATAAAATAAAATAAAAAGTGTAAAATAATAAGTGTGAGAGGGTGTGGAGAAACCAGACTCCTTGTGCCTTGTCAAATGGCATAACTACTGTGGAAAATCTTTGGCAGTTTTTCAGTAAATTAAAAACATTTAGCATATGACCTAGCAATTGCATTCCTATATATATATTTACTCAGGAGAGATGAAAACACAGGTACACACAAAACTTGGGCATGAGCGTGCACAGTAGTGTTACTCATAATAGCCAAAAAGTATAAACCCAAATGTCCATTGGCAGCTTATTGGAACAAATCTTTATATAGTGAATAATCAACCACAAAAAAGAATATGAAGTACACTTATCCTATAACATGGATGAATTTTAAAAATATTATGTGAAATGAAGGAAGCCAGACACAAAGACCACATATTGTATAATTTTATGAAATATTTCATAATAGCAAATCTATAAGAACAGCCTACTGGTGGTTGCCAGAGGCTGGAGTAGAAATGGGAAGTGGCCAGTTCTCTTTGGGGTGACAGAAGTAGTCTGGGATGAGGTCATGGTCATAGTCACACAACTAAAAAATCATTTTGAGTTTTAGCTGGGCGTGGTGGTGCACACCTGTAATCCCAGAACCTGGGAGGCTGAGGCAAGAGGATTATTTTGAATTCAAGACCAGCCTTGCCTACATAATGAGTTCAGGACCAACATGAGCTGCACAGTGAGTCTTTGTTTCAAAAAGAAAAAAAAAAAAATCATTTTGAATTTTATATTAAAAAGTTTTAAAAGTGTGAAATGACTCTTAGTAGTATGATCTCTGTGGCTCTGGGCCTGATGGCACCCTTGCAGGCTGGACCTTGTGGACCCCTGCCTACCCTTCAGCATCCTGCACCTCTCCTGGCTCTTCCAGCTCTTCTGTTTCTTCTGCTGAGAAAAGATGAGTTTTCCACTTGGTTCACACTTCACAGAGGCCACCTGCCCAGCGAGGTCAAAGAGTTGTTTACTTTCCAGGAGAGCTGGCAGCTGTGCCAACCGCTGGCTGAGGAAAAGGCCCAGGAAGGAGTTCCTCCTTGACCCCCTTTCTATAACACACCTGACTCACCTTTGCCTTAGTGCCACTTCCCAGGAATGTTGAGGATAGGCCTAGGGTGGGCTCTGAGACTCACTCAGTGGCTGCCTCCTGGGAGATGAAGTCAGTGGCCTTGGGCCAACACTTCTGTGGAACCTGGAACCAGTGATGACTCAGTAGTTGTTTAACCTGTGGGGAAAGGCAGGTCCATCAGGGAAACGGGGTTGGCTACCAGATGGAGCACTGGGGATTGGGATAGTGACAAATGGCCCCTCTGGCCCTGATGTCCCCATGATTCTTGTCTCAGCGGAAGCCTTCATGATTCTTCCTAAAAGGTGCTCCTCTAATACGAGAGTCGCACCCTAATAAACACATTGTAAATTGAAAATGCCATAAGTCTGTGCATTTAATACCTTTAATCTACTGACATCACAGCCCAGCCTTTCCTGCGTTAAACATGCCCAGATCATTCATCTTTGCCCACAGTCGAGCAGACTCACCCACGAAAGCATTGCGAAGTGTTGCATAGCTTGTGTATTGAATACCAGTGTCCACAAAAGTCTAGCCGCACAGTGCAGAGGCTCAGCATTTGACCTGGTGCTCTCAGGGCTGACCCGGGGCTGTGGCTTGTGCCCAGCACCATGAGAGAGGTGTGTGTTCCATAACTCTGGCCCAGGAAAAGGCCAACTTCAAAATCAAAAGTATAGATGCTACTGAAATCATATTTCTTTTGTACTATTAGAAGGTTTGGGATTTTTAAGTCAAAGTACACCCTAAGTTGGGGGGTCCTTCTCCATATGCACGTACCTGTAGATACAAACTCATTTTCAGAGCAGACAAAGTGACCTGCTCATGTCATTAGAACCCCAGACTGCCTTTTCCATCCTGCACCCCTTGGGCCTGGCCTGACCTCTCCTTTTTTTCACCTGTGCATCCATCCATGCACTGGGCCAGGTGTCATGGTGGAGCCCCCAGGGCCTAGGGAGCTACTAAAGAGACCTGAGAGCCCCCTGCCTGCTCCTCTCCACTGCTAGCTGCTGGATAGGAAAGTCCTAACATGATTAAAAATAAAAGGCTCCTGTGTCTAAAAATTACAGATTTGGAAGTTTGTGCCTTTGGAAAGGGCTTAGCCAGGCACTGGTGGGGTTGACAGGCTTCCCTTCTTTAGTTTTGGCCTGGGATGGACACTGGGTGTCCCCAGGGGTGGCAGGAGCAGGTCTGGACCTGGGCTGTGCTTGTGAAGCAGCCACGCCCCCGGCCTTCCTTTGTGCTCCTCACTTCCTGCTTCGTGGCTGCTGGGCCCTTTTGTGTGAAGGGACCCTTTTGACTTTTGGAATGACTTCTTCATGTTTTGGCCTAGCCCAGGGGTGACGAACCTGTGACACAAGTGCTGCAGTGAGCACACAGAGCCCCCTCTGCAACGATTTCACAAGATTTGTAGGTTATTTTGTAATAAAATAAAGTCTCAATTCAGGTTTATTTAGTCATTTTTATGTATTTGGTGCAGGGTCTCACTACACAACTCAGACTCATAGTGATTCTCCTGTTTTCAGCCTCCCTAGCACTGGGATTACAGACATGTGCCACCATACTTGGACTCTGTGACCAGTTCAGTATGCCTGGGGGTGGGGCTGGCAGTGCATGTGGTACCAGGGATTGAACCCGGGCCCCTGGGCTTGCCTAAGCAAGTGCTTAGTCCACTCAGCTATCTTGCCGGCTCTGCAGAACTCAGGTTTAATTGCAGTGTTGGCACTTTTGTTAAGTAGGTGAATTTGGGGTTGCGGTTTAGGTACTTGGTCTCTAAAAGGTTCACCATCTCTGACTTAGAACCATCCTCCTCCAATAGCTCGTGGTTATTTGGTTGGCACTTTTTCCCCACAGGCCCTGGCCCATCCAAACTTGACTGGGGGCAGGGTGTGTGGAAGTCCCTATGAATCCTTGGAGGGGAATCTGGCTACTGGAGGTAATGCAGCAGGTGTCCCTTGGGGTTTGTCCTTGGCACTGGGGCTTGATCCTGGAGACCGAGTGGCTCCTCTCACCCTGCCTTGACTCTCCCACATGCCTAATGTCTCACTCTGTTCTGGGTGCAGGTTGCAAGATGGGAGCATAGAACCCGCAAACTGAGTAGCGCCTTCAGATCCCCACGCCTGGCCTGCTATTCTCTGGGTGGTGTCATCCTACTGCTGAATTTCCTACGCTCACACTGGTAAGCCCCCAGACTGGCCTGCACAGGCAGGCTGCTGTCACTGTGAGAATGCACAGCCTGCACGTGGAGGGCTGTGTTGGGTTCATTAGACTGCTGGGAGCACATGGTGTCTGAATGCACAGGGAACTCTGTTCTCAGAGCCCTCCTACCGTAGCAAGCCCCCTGACTTCTGTGTCAGCAGGGGAGTCCTAATGACCTCAGAAAGGGAACAATGAACATAACAGTTGTATTGGGCAAGGGGTTGGGGAAGGAGGAGCAGAGGAGACATTGCCTCAGTGGCCCTTGTTCTCATACACCCAGTCTTCTCTAAGAAGTGCCAGGATAGGGGGTCAGATGTCCTGGTTGGGAGCTCCCCACAGCCATGGACTCCCCAGGCCTGGGTCTAGGGCCCAGGCGTAGACCAGTCTCTAAAAATTACTTTGTCCTTCTATGGTCCTGGGACCGTTACCTTCCTTTCAGCAATGAAAAAGGCCAGAGTAATTACTGGATCTGTTGATAAAGGCCAGGTCAGGCCCTGGGACAGAGTTATCAGACATCAGTGGAGTTCACTGTGTCTCTGACTCTCTCTGCACCCGAGGTCCTTGTCATTATTCCAGTCTCTCCCAAATCCCAATTCTGTTTTAAGCTACTGTGATAGCTCATGGGCTGAATGTTGCCCACATTAAGAAGTGGCCAGATATGCAGTGCATGCCCATAATCCCAGTACTGTGTGAGGCTGAGTCAGGAGGAAGTCGAGTTTGAGCCTAGCATGGACAACTTAGCAAACCTTGTTTCAAAATAAAAAATAAAAAGGGCTAGGGATATAGTTCAGTGCAAAAGCCCTGAGTTCAATTTCTAGTGTCTCAAAACCACAAAAATATGAGGAAGTGGCCCAGGGACTCCTGAATAGATAGTTTAGATTCTCTGATGGCCCTGTGAACACTCCAGGGAGCTGGTCGCTCAGGGCTATTTTGGAGCTGCTCCCTTGGATGAGGCCTGCACTTGGGATCTGGTCTTCCCCACTGTTCTTAGCCTACCTGGTTCAGCAGGTTCAGGATGCACATCTGAAGTGACCTGCTTGATGCTCAGTGCCCGGTGCCTGGTGGGTGCAAAGCTGGTGGGGGCTGAGGGGCAGGGGTGACAGGCAAGACCCTCATACTCAGTTGCAGTGAGGACATGGCTCAGGCTTCCCTCCCACAACCAGGGCATTCTTGCTATCATCAGCATCTGGACTTGGCCCTCTGAGAGCAAGATGTGTGGTGGGGTACGAGAAGGGCCCTATGTGGTCAGGCTCAATGCTGGACCTTGATTGTGGTCTATGCCTCTTTGCCCCTTGGCCTGCTGTGTTCATAGTACTGGCCTGCAGATGGGTCTAGATGCCAGGTGTGGTGGTGCATGCCTATAATCCCAGCACTGAAATTATACTGGGACAAGAGGATCACTGCAATTTCGAGGATAACTTTGAGTATATAGTGAGTTTAAGACTAACCTGAACTATATGATGAGACCTTGTTTCCAAAAAAAGATGAGTCCAGCTGTCTTTCCCATAACACAGGAGCCATGGGAAGAGCCTGGCTGGAGCCTAGAGAAAGGCATGACCCAACCTCAGATAGGCTGTGTCCGTCCTGTCTTCCTGGCTGCTACAACACTGAGCCTCCCAGCAGGAGACTCCCCTTCCCAGCAGGATCTAGGAGCCTCTGACAGTAAGCACCTGGCTTGCATGTGCTGGTGCTCAGCATGGTCCTTGCTTCTGATGTTGCCCAAAGTGCTGCATGGGGTTGCATGTCATCTCCAAGCTAGGCAGGCATCTCAAGGATCTTGTTTCTCAGAGGCAGCAGTCTCTTGGTGCCTGGCCTGAGCTGGAACGCAAAGACTTCCCCAGAGGCCTCATTCATCCCAGGACAGGCAAGGTCATGGCTCTCAGTGCCCACTCAAGGCCTCAAGGTCATTGTAGCCTGCAATCTGACCAGCTGTTGGACTGCCCAGCCTAGGGAGCATTCTCAATAGGTCCCATTGTGCAGATGAAGAAAATGAGGTTTGGTAGGGAGCACTGATCTGTCCAGGATATCATAGCACTCTAAGATCTGATCCTTTTAGGCTGGAGAATTGGGGCAGTGCCAGTGCCACCTGTCTAGGCTCATGTGAGTAGGACGTCTAGAGACATATGGGCCTCTTCCTAGCCCTGCTACTTGGCAGGCCATCTATGGACTGTCCTTCCTTATAGAGGTGGGTTATCAGGCTGTTCCAGTTAGAGACGTGGGCCCTCTAGGCCCCCAGAAGCTGAGGGAGGCTGGGGCTGCTGGCAAACTGGGAACCCCCACAGAAGCAGTGTTGCTGAGAGATGCAGAGAGCTGGAGAGGATAAGAGACCCATTTCTGGGCCATGCATGCCTCAGGAAAAATGGGCAAAGTCCCAGAGCCTCATAACACCGCCCAGCTGGGCCAGATCAGGAGACTATGTGGAAACACTGGCCAGAGCCACAGATTGTTGCCGCCATTGTGCTGGGCATGGGCAGCCATGCTGGGTTCTCACTGGGGCCCAGTAATCTCAGCAGCTTCCCCAAGGGAACACTTGATCCTGGTTCATTAGTTGAATCTGAGGCTGGCATAAAGCAAGGCCAGCTGTCCTGACCTGAGCCTTCCTTCGGGCTCTGTGGGTCCTGTCCCTGGGAATTGTTCTGTGGCTCAGCTCAGCTCTGACTGTCTGTCCAGCCTCGCTTTGGGAAGGGAACTTGCTCAAGCTAAAGCCAAGGAGTCCTCCTGGATGGTTTTCCTGATCAGTCTGCCAGCACAGGCTGGATCAGTCTAGGGACCCACTCCCCAAATACTCATGCCTGCTGCGGGCTTCCTCCTCCTCCCTCTCTGGACAACACAGCTCTAGGTCCATCCTGTCTTCCTGGCTGCTACAACACTGAGCCACCCAGTAGGAGACTCCCCTTCCCAGCAGGATCTAGGAGCCTCTGACAGTAAGCACCTGGCTTACATGTGCTGGTGCTCAGCATAGTCCTTGCTTCCCAGTCTGACGTTGCCCAAAGTGCTGCATAATTAGCACCTACAGTCCTTTGGGAAGGCCTCCTGGAACCCACCCAGAGTTGTAAAGCCAGTGACTCTATCAGGTTTTGTTTTTTTTTTTGTGGGACTGGGGTTCAAACTCATGACCTTGCACTTGCCAGGCAGGCACTTGTGCCACGGAGTTATCTCCCCAGCCCCAAAGCCAGTAACTCTAGAGGAAGAGGATGCAGGTTAGAAGTGCAGAGTGCAGCTGCATAGAGTGGCCTTCAGGGTCTTCTGCCTGCTGGGCCTAGTCCTCAGATGTTCCTGATGGCACTGTTTTGGTCACACAGCAGTCAGGTGTTTAAATTAGTGCATGCATTCCGCATGTGGCTCTTCTGTGATAGTATACGTTGGGTCCTCATGGGCTTCCTTACTACTATGTAGAGCTCCATTGTGTAGCACTCCAAGGCAAAGACATACCTCATTTTCTCTTCCCTAAGCCATTCGAGTTGTTCCAGCCCTCTGCTATGTTCAGTGCTACTGTAGAGCAAGCACTCTCCGGAAGTCCAAGTGGGATCTGTGTATGACCTTGCCCATTCCTGTTAACTGCCAAAAGTCTGCTTCCCTTTCACATGAAACCCCAGTAAATCTTAGAAGACCTTGATCTGGACTGGGTAGAGATAGCTGCAGGTAAGGTGGTCCTGAACGAGGGTTGGGGTGGCTTATAGGGGGCCAGATTGGATAAGTCAAGTGACGTCTGACCACAGCTGGATGTGGTGGGAAATAGGGAGCCATAGAAGGGTTTGGAGCAGGGGAGTGAATTAATGACCCCATCCTATCTTTTTATTTGGGAAGGCTTCCTTGCCTACCTGAGCCAATCTCACTCACCTGCACTGTCCAGTGAAGAGTTTCTCCTTCTAGAAGGAGGTCTTGCCATGGCAAGCAGATAACATCCTGAGAACTGAGGGGTGAGAGGTGGATTCTTGCCTCCAAGCAGGGAGCAGTTAGATTGTTCAGAGGCTAACCTCCAGGCAGGCACCCTTTGGTCAACACTGGCTGCAAGGGAGGTTTAGTTGTGAGCCATCCTCCCCTGGGGGCCCTGGATTGCTGGAAACTTAGCTGTGGGGAGATGTCATAGCCTCCTTCCTCTCCTGCCCTGCCAGCCCAGGAAGCTAGCCTAAGTAACTGGGCAGCTTAAGTCCTGGGGTCTGCTCTGCAGCAGAAGAATTTTGTCTTCCACTCCTTTTAGGTAGGGTATGCAGACACTCAGGCCCTTCTGAAGGGGGTGGAAAAAACTCTGCAAGCTACTGAAACTGTCACCTCAGGCTACATGAAGTAACATGATTCAGAGTCCTGGACTTTCAAAGTCTTAGCTCCCTGGGTCGAAATGGGGGTTTAAAGGTTGGCAAGTTGTACCCCAAAAGTCATTGCACCAGTTTTCTGCTTTTGGCTCAACAACCAAGAATGGTTTTGCATAGATACACTTTTAAAATTGTATAATACGCATATATAAATTTTATCACTTAAATGAAGCTCAGTGACATTAAATACTTTTTTAATATATTTATGTCTCATATCCATCACTACTGTTCATCTCCAGGACATTTTCTATCTTGCAAAGTTACAACTCAATAAATTTTAACTTAAGCACCTAATTACCCATGCCTTTGCCCCCAGGCCAGGGCAACTCCATTCTGCTTTCTGTCTGTGAATTTGACTGCTCTAGGGACCTCATGTTAGTAGAATCAGGCATTGCTTATCTTTTTGTGACTAGCTTATTTCAATTAGCTTTGTGTCCATGAGGTTCAGCCATGTTGGAGCATGTGTCAGTGTTTCCTCCTTTTAAGGCTGAGTAATAACCACTTCATGGATAAACCACACTGTATCCATTCATTTGCAAACGGACACCTGCATGTTTCTACATTTTGGCTACTGTGAATAAGGCTGCTGTGGACATGGGGATGCAAATAGCTGTTAAAGACCCTACTTTCAGTTCTTTGGGGATGTCTTAGTTGCTTTCTCATTGCTGACAAAAATATCCAACACCCACAAGTTAAAGGAAGAAAAGTTCATTTTAGCACAGTTCGTAGAGATTTTAGTCTCCGGTCAGCCAACTCTAAGGCAGAGTGGCATGGCAGAAAAGAAACAGTCCATGGCAGGCAGGTAGGAAACAGTGAGCCTTCTTTCTCTTTTTGTTCCTTCCAGGCTATAAGCCTATTGGCTGGCTCCACCCACACCCAGGGTGGGTCTTACGTCTTCAGTAAATCCATCATCTTTACCCAGAATTATGCTAAACCTACCGGTGGACTAATCTAGTAGTGGGCATCCATGATCCAGTCACTTCCCAAAAGCCCTTCGTATGAGTGTATGAAGTTTGGGGGGGATCTAAATATAAGCCATAACAAAAGGTATATTGCTAGAAGTGGAATCAGTAGGTTGTATGGTAGGTAAATATATATTTAGTTTTTTTGAGGATCCGCCAGTCTGTTGCCCATCACAACTGCATCATTTTATGTTAACATTCCACCAACAATTCACTAGCATTGTTTTCCTCATACCCCTACGAACCCTGTTATTTTCTGCCTCTTTGCTAGTGGTCATCCTAATGGGTAGGGAAATGGCATCCCTGATTTGATGCACACTTCCCTGATGGTCGTCCTCTGAGTGTCCCTGAGTGAGGGCTATAGTGGTCTCTCCAGTTTGATCAGAGAAGCCTGGGAAAGAGCAGGTCCATCTCTTCCCTTCATATGTGGGTTGACCCTCAATAGGTTGGTGCACCTCTCTGAGCTTTTAATTTCCTGTCTGTAAAATGGAGCAATAGCCCTTCCTTGAGGGATCCAGATGAAAAAAGTAGGAGCCGATACGGACCATGAAAAGGTACATTATTTTCTCCCACTTGCCAGTTCCTCAGGAGTGTGTCACATGCTGTGGGACTTCAGTGAGGGTACATGGAGTGAGAGAGCTTTCCTAAGGATGTGGCATTGGAGCCCAGTGCAGGCTGAGCTGAGTTAGGCTGCTGAGAAAGGCTCATCAGGGGACCCAGGACGAGTATATGGTAGAATAGCCAGGCCCCCCAGAGTGGGTCAAGGGATGGTACACTGAGTTAGGTAGGATGGCCCATGCGTGTAGTCCCAGCAAGTGGGATAGCTTGAGCCCAGGAATTTTGGGCTATGGTCGCAACACAGGAAGACCCTGTTTCTTACAGAAAGAAGAAGAAAGGAAGAAAAGAAAGAGAGAAAGAAAGCCTAACATATGGTGCACAGGCTTCCCCCTGTGCAGTCCCTAGGGAGCCTGCAGGAGCGATGAAAGAACCTCTGAGCCTGGACCTGGCCTTCTGTCTAGTATGGATGCTTGCAGAGGGCTTGGGTGGGGTACTGCTGCTGCTCTTTGGTCCTTGGCTGGGCTCTCCTTCCTCCAAGACCCATGCCAGTTTAGTATGTGCCTTGGGGAGCAAGAGGACAGGTCCTCCCAGGTTGTTAAGGAATCCCAATAGGGTCATGTGCCTGACCTGGGACCCTGTGCTCAGGACCTTGCATCTGGCTTCTTGCAGACCATGTCTTTCTCTCCTAACCTCTCCATTTCAGCGTTGGCCAGACTGCCGTGTACACAGCCAGCAGGCCCATGGCTTGTTTCTCTTCAGACCTTTGAGGTCAAAAGGCAGTGATATGCATCGGCTCTTGCTTACTCCTCTCCACCTCCACCAATTTAACTGCTGCAGATCCTGAGCCAACCTTGTGCAGGGCCCACATTCCCATCCTTCCTGCCCTGCCCCACACCTCTTCTGCAATACTGACAGGCAGCTTTTCGCAGCCCACACTGGCTGGTGATTCACATGGACACAGGTTTGAGAGTGGGGAGTGGTGCAGGGCAGGGGCTAGGAAGAGAATCCCCTGGGGCCAGCAGTTGCCAGAGCCTCCCACCCCCAGCACCCAACACCCTCTCCTTCAGTCCATACATGCTGTGTATGTCAAAGTACACATAATAAATGCCACCATTTTTAGATACACTTAGTCATTCCAAACATTATACAACCACCTCTTGTCTAGTTCTAAAACTTTTTCTCTATTCTGAATGATGGCCTCAGCCCATTAAGCAGGCATCACCACTCCCATCCAGCCTCTGGCAAATGCTTACCTGCTTTCTGTCCCCATAAATTTGCCTGTTCTGGACATTTTGGGTAACTGTTGTTTGATCATTAGTCCTGGGGATCCAACCCAGACCTCATAATACATGTTAGGCAAGCACTTCATGACTGAGCTATACGTCCAGCCCTTGTTCTGGACAGTTGGGTGCATCTTCCCCTCTTTTGGAAGGCAGCTACAAGGGACAAAGGCTGTGTTCTCAGCAGTTGGGGCAGTGGGCAGAATATACACATATACTTGAATTAAGTCTAGGTCATGGCCAGGGTCTCCATATTCGGCCACTTGGCAGTCAGCCTGCCTGCCCACCATGAGGCCGGGGCTTGGCAGTCCTGGTGGGTCCCAAGGTCCCACTGAATCAGCTGGCCTGCAACAGCTGGTGGTGTGGGAGGACTAGACAGGGCAAACCACTTGTTTTCCAGAGATGACAGCACTAAGCCCAGGCCTGAGTGGGCAGTTAGTGCAGTCCTGTTTGCTCCGGATGTAGAGCATGATGGGGAGGTATCTGGTAATGCCTCTTCCTCTCTGGCCCTCCACTGCCCAGCTAGCCTTTGCTGGACCTGGATGGCCTAGAGCTGCTTCTCTCTAGTAAGCCCACAGGGCTGTTTGGAGAAAGGCCTTGGGAAAGGCATGTGGTTGCCCTGGTGAGAGCTGGCCTTGAAGGGCAGCCCTGGCCTTAGGCTGTCTTCCACCTTGGCAGCTGATAGCCAAGGGAGGAGGCTTGCCTAGGTGGTCAGGGAGGCTCTGCATGTTTCATCACTCATTGCTATGGAAGACCATGCATGCAGGCTGCTAGAGAATTGGAAAGGCAATGTGGGTCTGGTCACAGGGATCTTAGGGAAGTGAGGAGGGAGAAAGGTGCAGTTCTGCCAGGGTGAGGTCAGGCTCAGAGGTCAGGGGCCAGCAGCCTGCCATACCACTGAAGGCTGCTTTCTCACCCCAGAGTCCTGAAGAGTGGGCTGGGATTTAGTCTGGGATTCCCAGATGTACAAGTCACTGGACCCTTGCAGGAAAGCTGGAGTCCTCTCTGTTCAAAGCCCTGAGGAAACAGAAGCCTACAGCAGCCTGTGCTTCTCTCCCACCCACCCCAACCTCTCTGTTTCTTTTTTGTAACATGGAACGCAGTCTCTGTTGTTGGTGGGTTTTGGAGATACTTTGAAAAGGGGGTATAGCTTTCCTGTTGTTCTTCTAGTACTTGTTTATTTTAATTGTATTAGGAGAATAAACTCCTCAAGTGCCCAACTTCACAAATGGCTAGAGCTGATCTTGAAATTGAAGTGTGAAGAGCAAACTCACCTAAGCAAGAGAGAAAAGGGAGATAGGAAATGGGTGGCAGCTTGTCTTGAAGGGCTGACGTCAAGGAAGTGCATGCTGTGGGCACCTGTTGCCCATGTGTCCCAGGCTCGTGGTATCGGCTCCCTCCTGCCTCCCGGTCAGGTATCTGGGATCTCACTGGAGCAGCGGGCAGGCAGCCTCAGGTCACGTTGGTGACTGAGAGCTTAATTCAAGTTCTAAAGATAGAACCCGAGGCACGCACGTGCATCTCCCCTGCACCCCCAGTGCAGAATATAGCCAAAGGAAATTGGTTCTCTTACCTCATTGTGCTGTGCAGTGCATGGCAGTAGAGCTGTTTGTTCCTTCACTAATTCCCTGAGTGGAATGGCTTGTGCTTTCCTGGCTCACTGCAGGAGCTGGACGTTTGCTGCCTAATTGGGCATTGATTCCCATAAGCCAGCCACGTGTGTCACAGAGCATTTGTGTCTGGTGGCTCAGGGTGGACCACCAAGGAGAAGTCCACCTTCTCCTTGCCGACTCTTAGAATAAATGACTCTCCACACACTTTGTAGGGAGCCCAGCCTCACCCTGCTGTTTGGAAGGAGCTCTAGCCCTTCTCTGCCAGCCAGTCCGGGCTAGAGCCATAGGCCAGGAGTTGTTCACAGGCCCTAGCAGACTGGGGCAATGAAACAACTGTTTTGGGGTTCTCCTGTCCATTACCTGACCCTATACCTGCCTGTCCTAATCTTTCCAAGCTAAGCCAGGAAATGGGCTGAGAGCCTCAGGTACAGTCATGTCCTCTGCTGCCTGGTGTGCAGTACAGGTGAATTCTCTGGCAGAGGAAATTGCAGGTTGTCTTAGTTGCTCTTCTCTCATTGCTGGGACAAATACCCGACACTCAAAGTGAGGGAAGGAAAGGTTTATTTAGCGCAGTTACTGGAGGTTTCAGTCCAAATTCAGCTGGCTCCAAGGCAGAGGGGCACACAGCAGAAAACAACCTTTCATGGAAGCTGGTAAGAACAAGAGCAAGAGCGCAGGGAGAGAGCTAGCAGCAGCTCAAGCAGCTAACTACTCTTGCTCCCTTACATTGAGATGCCAATCACCTTCCCCAAGAGAGAGGCAGCATCCATTTCCACAATAATCAATTACAAATTCCAGAAGCCACCCCATGACTGCATGAGGCTTTGAGGGGACACCTATGCACAAACCATAACACAGGTGATCCAGTGCAGAGCATGAAACTGAGGTCCTGCAGCCCTGGGCCAGGACAAGGCCGGTCATATCCAGGTCTCCCTCTAGAGTGCCCCTCTGGCCTCCTGGTTCCTGGCCTGGCCCCAGCACTTTCCTATCATCTACACAACCCAGCTGGCCTCCCTGTTCTGTGCTCCTACCATGTGTACAGAGTCCATTCCAGGCTCTACCATTCTGTCCTCTGCCCCAACCTCAAGGGACCCAGCCTGAGCAGAAGACTTTCCTGGAATGGTCTTCCTTTCCATTTCTCTCAGATCACCAAGGCCTCCACTGTAGCCTTCGTGCTTCCTCTCTGAGCTTCTTCCAGTGTCTGCCTTGATTGTTTTCCTTCCTCTACAAGGCCTAGAGCTGTGGAATGCTCAGTGTGTGTGCAGCCACTCAGCAACAGCCTTGTGCAAGGAGGTAGGGGAGGGCTCACCATCACATTTCAGAGGAGAAGTCAGGTTGGGAACTCTGGTCTATTTGCAGCTCCATTCCACTCTTCCTCCAAGAGTTAGCAGCTCTTTCACAGCTACTAGTGATCCTGGAGAACTCATAGCAAGTGGCCTAGGCCAACAGGTCTGTCAGTGTCCTGGCCTGTAAGAGTATATCCTCTCAACTCAGCCCCCACACACATTCTGTTCTGTGAGTACCAGCTCTGCCTTGCCTGGGCTTGCCTCTCCCTGCAGCCCTCTCCAGCACTCTACTTCTGCACACAAGGGAGTGGAAAAGGATACCCAGGCTGGGAGTACCAAGCTTAATGTCCTTGTTGGCTGAGTCTGCTGTTTCAGGGCTGCTTAGAGGGCATGGTATGTGTGTGGCCACCTCTCACAGCATAGAGTGCCCATGATGCCTGCCTGGCTCTGTGGCAGCATGACTCTGACTCAAAGCTGGAGGCTCCATCTGGAGCCAGGCAGCAGGGGTGAGGAGAATGGTGGTGTGTGGAAAGCTAGGGGTATGGGCAGCATGAGTTTGCCTCAACACACATGCACTACTGGTGACAGATCATCCGTAGGCTTCTGCCACAGTCCTTCTTTTCAGGCCCTTTCCTTTTCTCTCTGGCCCATCTGCTGGTCTGTGCCATGTGTCAGAAAGATACACAGAGGAGGAACAGCCTGGTTCCCATGAATAGAAAGTCTAGTTGAAAGGAAGAGTTCTGGGAGGCAGAGTTAGTGCCGCAAGAGGATTATGTTACCACAACCTGTACCAGGCTGTTATCAGGTAGTTCCTTTAGAAATGGCTCAGCAAGCAAAAGCATTCCAGGTCCTTCTTGCTTCAGACGAAGACTTAGATGAGACAAACCAAAAATGGTGCCAAAAGTTTATTTGAAAAATGAGGAGTAGAGAGCCAGCCAGATAGCTCAGAGGATTAAAGCTCCTCCTTAGGCAGAGTGCAGGGATGGGTTCCATCTCCAGCATGCTGTGCCAGCCTCTCCCCCTAGGGCGCACTGAGAGGCTGAGACTGGGCTGGTGGTGCCTGCCTGTAATTCCGGCATTTAGGGAGGCTGAAAACAGGAGAATCACTGAGTCCAACCTACATAGTGAGACCCTGTAGACCCTGTCCTAAATACATAAAAAAAAAAGAGAAAAGTGAGGGGCGAAAGAGTATGAGAGAAACCAGCTCTGTAGAGTGAACTTGGGCAGAACAAGAGAAAGAAAAGATAAAAGCAAAAATAAAAGTGTATATTATGTATCTGCTGCATGTACTCTCTGTGAGAAGTCACAAAAGCAAGTTTCTGTGGCATTTGGTCTTTTATGCAATTCACATCTTGTGGGAGCCGGCAAGAAGTTCCACATACAAGATCCTCAGACTTATTTGGCACTGTTTTGTGATCTTGCTAGCAGTTGGCAGGTCTTGTTCAATTCCCCAGCCACCTTTGCCACACTTTGTCTCCTGTATCATGGCCAGGGAGACCATGAAAGTGGCAGAGTTATTCCAGGAAGAGACTGGAAAATGAATATATTCTGATGGATGGACAAATGTGCAGATGGGTAATTTGTGGTTGGGTGGACAGATTGAAGGTGTATGCATGGATGCATTGAAAGGTAGCTGTGTAGATTGGTGTGTGGGTGGTTGGATAGGTAGATGGACAAGTAGGTGGACAGACTGGTGAATGAATAGGGTGGAGAGGTAAGTGGATGAGGTGGTGGGTAGAAGGGTAGATGGGTGTGAATGAGTGGGTCTGTAGATGGATAGATGAATAAACATGGATGAGTAGGTGAATGCATTAATGTGTGAGTGAATGGCTGGCTTATTGGATGATAGATGAGTAGATGCGTTAATGTGTATGGATAAGTGGATTGATGGATATGTGAGTGGGTAGAGGGATGGATGTAGATCAATGGCAGGTAGATGAATGGATATAGAGATGGGTAAATGGATGGATAGATGAGTGATTGAATGCCTGAGGAAGGGGTGTAGCCCATGAGCTGCATGTGCTGGTAAGTACCTGATACAAAGTAGGAGTCGTTACTCTTTGTGAGCAACAGACCTCCATGTCTTCTACAAGTGCCCTCATGGTAGAGAGAATGGGAAGTACATATTTGGTACATACATGAAGCGTGTCCCCGCATACATCCATTCCCTTGGATGTGTCCACTGCCTTCCTTTCATCAGTGGTCACTTCCTCCTAAGGAGGCCCAGACCCCTGAGCACCATGTTTACCTATGTTCTATCTGCTCCAGGCCTGCCAGTACAGGCACTGGAGATCTTCCACCTCCTCTCATTGATGAGCCCTGTGGTCATACTTTCTGCTCAGTCTACCACTTAGAGCAAGGCTTTTAATGCTTTGGTTCCAAAAGGGGCCTAATGGGGGGGACTTGGTGGATAAAGGAGAACATAGAATGGGCCTTAAAACTCAGGTCAACTTCTCAGGTGTGACTAGGCCTATGTAGGAGCCCTGGGAACCAATCAGTAGTACAGACTGCCCCACACACAGGACTCAGGCTCTGAATCTGCTGGGATAGTGGGTTGTCCAAATTCATTTACTGTAGGCCACAGGTGTCTGGCACTGGGCGCCAAGACTTGCTGCACAACCTGCTCTACATGTGCACATTCTCTGAGCCTCACTTTCTTCCAGAGTACCAATTGCTCATGGGACAGGATCAGAGTTCATCCCTGGTGACCTTTGGATTGTACCCAGCCTGCTAATGTGCAGTACAAATGGTCTACATGATTGGCCTACACCTCACATATAGGGTATTCCATAGACAGGTCAGGATTTTCTCTCTGTCTCTTTCTCTTTTATTTCTCTCTGTCTGTCTCTCCTCTCTCTTTCTTTCTCTTTTGTAGTACTAGATATTAATGGATGTACTAGGTAGTTCTAGGTAACTCAGTCTTTGTACTAAGTTATATCTCCAGACATTTTTTTGAGACAGGGTCTCATTTCATTGCCTAGGCTGCTGTGTAATCCTCCTGCCTTATCCTCCCAGAGTGCTGGGATTGACAGGTGTGCATCACCATGGATTTCTGGCTTTTCTTGAAAACCAACTCTGACATGCCTGGGCCCAGTTCCTGTCCCCAATACAGTGGCAGTGAAGACTGGACGGTACCTTCCTGGTTGTCCAGGCTCTACCTGGAGCTGTTTCAGTGGGCTCTGAGTGTGTGAGTCTTGGGCCCATTGTAGTCTTGGGTACTTGTCTATGTGTGGTGATGTGCTGAATCTCCTTGTCCCCTGCCTGCAGCTTCACACAGGCCATGCTGAGCCAGCCCAAGATGGAGGGCCTGGATAACACCACTGCCTACTGCCTGGGCCTTGCACTCCTGGGTGTGGGCACCGTGTTTGTGCTTTCCAGTTTCTTCGCACTGGGGTTCACTGGAACTTTCCTAGGTAAGAGAGTCCAGAGAGGAGTGGAGCACAGTGGCCACTACCTACAATCTGTTTTGTCCTGCGGGAGCAAAGGAAACCCAGCCATCTCCCTACTCCATTGCAGGGCACAGCAGGGCATGGAGGGACCTTGTCCCTTCTCTCTTCTTGTAGCCCATGGTTCTGGTTCTTTTGGAGTTGGAGCCCAATGCTGGCCTGGTCAGATGCTGGCTCCTGCATGTCAGCTGCAGCTTCCAGGCCTTGGGAGGTAAGAGGGAAAGGAGCTAAGGGGGACATCAGCAATAGCGCTGAAGGGCAGCGGGTGCTTGGAAACAGGGACTTAACAAGGTGGCAGCCCTGTCCCTAAGACATCCTGCCCCAGAGTGCAGGCTGCACCCAGGAGTTAGCATAGCTGTCAAGGTATCCAGTAGGAAATGGAAAGTCTGGTCCTCTCCTCCCTGCCCACAGCCAGACACAAAGAAACTTGATGAGACTCCAGGCCTCACCCTCCTCCAGGGCCTAGTAGAGCTCTACAGAATCTGGCCAGTTTGCCCAATGTCCTGGGTGCATGGAGGGCCTGGGCTCCCAGCATGAGACTGCTCTCCAGGATTATATGCTTAGGACGTACCCTAAGGGAGCATGGGACCTTTGAGTTTGGTACTCTGGATCACCTGTGGTGGGCCTGTATTAGGGCTGCCTGGACCATGGTACCTGCAGCACTGGGGTGTTAGTGTGAGTCACAGCTTCATGCTCAGGAAGAAACTACAGGAAGTCATCCTGGAAGAGGGGCCTGGGAAGAGCAGGGCCAAGTCCCAGGGCTAGCAAGTGCATATAGGGAGGAGAGAGGCCTGCAAGTGAGGTGTCAGTGATCCTGGCTGCACAGGGGTGTGGTGGGGCAGGGTTGGAAGTCAGGGAGAAGCCCTGAAGGCCACTCATGGCACTGAGGTTCCCTTCCCAGAGAGGTGGGAGTCGTGGAAGGGGGTTCCAGCAATCAATACTAGGGACCATTAGGGCTGACTGGGCCAGCTGCAAGATGAGGAGTGACAGAAGGGAACTCCTCCTCCAGGACTTGTGAGCAAGGAAAGGCTGGGCTGCCTGGGGAGGGGACACAGTACTGTCTTCTGGAAGAGCGGAAGGACCAGCCCTTGCGGGCAGGGTGGGGGTGTGGGCATGGAGGGCTGGTGCAGCTTGGGTGGAGGTGGGGAGGACAGCCCTGGGTGCCATGCTCGGCCAGGGATGGGTCAGGCAGGTGAGGGTAGCTGCAGCCCTGGGATGTCTTCCAAGTGGACACAGCCTAGAAGCACCCAAGGAGCCAGGAGGCTCTGGATGTAGGGCAAGGCAGTCACTTCCCTGTGAGTCAGCCTGAAGCAGGTTTCTATGCCACCACCTCCAGGCTCCACTACCCCATTTCCTGCTTCCTTGGAAGAAAGAGCCTCTCAGGGCAGCTCCACAGGCCTTCTGTCCCCAACAATGGGCAATGCATTGCCCACCAGGTCCCTCCTGCCAGTGGCTTCCCAGTGACAGGCTGGCTGCCCTACTTTCTGCCCAGGATGAAGCTGCATTGTCATTAGGCATGATGAGAGACAAAGGAGGAAGGATATCTGGGTAGAGGAGCCCAGAAGGGTGCAGCATCGTCCTTTACTGAGCAGCTATACCTGGTCCAGTGGTGACAGTCATTGGCCAGGGGCCTCTGGTAGGCCCTCTGTCTTTGATTCCATTGTTGCTTCTTCCTGCGTAGAGTGGCTCTGAAGAAAACCTGTTCCTGGTGGCCAGGTGGCTGGATGACTGATGGTCTACTGTGGCAGCTCCAACAGGCTGACAACTCCCTCAGATGGGGGTGGGGATGTGGTGGGAAGGCCTGGGGCCACAGCCCAGCAGCCCAGAGCAGTGCTGAGCAGCTGGCCAGGGTGAAGGGAAGGGAAGGATGAGGTATCCTCTTCTGGAGAGGGAGCTCACACATGGTTCCAAAGGACATGGAGTGAGCAGAGGGAGAGGAGCTGTCCCAGGTGAGGGAACAGCGTGTGTAAAGGATAAAATAGGGATGGGAAGGCCAGAGTGGTTGGAGGCAGAAACAAAAGAGTGGAGCAGTTGGTGGTACAGGATTTGGCTCAGCAGCTTGTGCTGGCCCTTGAACCCTATGTGCTGTCCAGCTGGCTCCCTGAAGATTAGCAGCCTCTTGTAGGTTAGGGACTCTTGCCTGCAGCCCTACAAAAGCCCATTCCAGAGTCATCCCTGGTTACAGATGACCAGGACAACAAATGGCTCAGTGACCTCCCTTCCTGCCCTTCCCTATCCATAGGTGATTACTTCGGAATCCTCAAGGAGGCCAGAGTGACCACATTTCCTTTCAGCATCGTGGACAACCCCATGTACTGGGGAAGCACAGCCAATTACCTGGGCTGGGCCCTCATGTGAGTACTGGGTGCCATGCCCAACCTGCTGGGCTCATGGGGGAGGGATTAGTTAGCCAGAGGGGGCTGATCTGGTGGAAAGATAGTAAGGTTTTTATGGGGACTTTTATTGCCCACAAGTTTCTTATCTGTGATAATAGAACCGCCTCCCAGATCAGGGCTTAGGAAGCTTTCTCTTAAAGGGCCAGAATTGAGGCTTGAGTTTCCCTCCTCTAGCAGAGGGAAGACCCCAGGGAGGGAGGGGTGGTTCCCTAGACTGTTGGCTGTGGCCAGGTAGAGACATGAGTAGGGTGCGGGGACATACCTCCAGGGATCAGAGACCCTGTGACAAAGGAGGCATTGGCAGCTACTTGGCTGGAGTTGCAGATAGTCCCAGAGACGAGAGGCCCTCACAGCCTAAAAGATTGGATCTGAAATGGTGACATGTCAAGGGCAAGCTATTCTCCTGACTCCCCAGTGCCCCGTCCCCTACCTGCAGAGACCACTCACCACGAGTGAACCACTGAGGTTTGAATGATGATGAAGTAGAGGGGGCTTTGAGTCTGGCTGAGACCTGCTCGCCCCACCCGTGTTCAGATCAGATAGTCCTCACCCTGCAACCTTAGCTCTGACCATCCCTCCCAGGGGCTGGGGAGATAGCTCAGTAGAATAAGCACTTGCCTGGCAAGCACAGGGTCCTGAGTTCAATCCGCAGTACAGAAAAAAAAAATACCGACCATCCCTCCCACTGCCTGTAACCTAGCCACTCTTGCCTACCCGGCAACGGACCCTCCAGGGGCAGACTATTCATCCACAGGGCATCTCTACTTGGGACCCCTAGGATGAACCCAAAGTGAAATACCCCTCTTTCACGTAGGCCCTCCCAGCAGCCTCTTGGTTCCCCAACATGCCCAGCCCTTGTCTGTGTTGGTGCACACATGTTTATGTGTATGCCTGCATACACATGCACTTGTGCCCTCTGTCTAGAGCCCTCCCATGTTGTGGGTCCTTCCAACCCAGCTTCCTCTAAAAAGCCTCCCCAGTGCTCCAGCCCCCCTGCGCAGGAGTCAGCTCACGGGAATCTCCACCAGGGCCTGAAATGGGATGATGGGGTGAAAGTTGCCCTGGGCTGAGAGCTGTGTGTGTGTGTGTGTGTGTGTGTGTGTGTGTGTGTAGTCACTGGGAGGCCCAGCTATACAGGGGGATGGGGCCCTTGGTCTGAGGGCTCATTAGAGATGAGCCATTACTCAGCGGCCTGATTGCTGACTCAGCAGGGCCCATGACAGCCTCCCACAGCCCACGTTTCTCCTGCCTACTGGGGCTGAAGGATGCAGCTTCGCACTGCCCAGCATCCAGCTATGTGGAACTGTAGTAGGCCGGGCCAGGGGTTCCTGAGGAATGCAAAGCTGGGTCCATATTCTTTTCAGGCCTCTACTTCCCAACCCTCTAGCAAAGCTGACAACTCTGGGATTAGTTTCCTTACCTGGGAGTAGGACCATCACCCCGTACTGGCTTGTCAGGGGGTCAAGCTGGACCAAGGTTGACAGCAGATAGGGGTTTCATGGTGAAGAAAAGGAGAATCTCAACATGTATACTCTTCCCCCTTGGGCTATCAAGTCACAGCCTCCTCCACACTCAGGGAAGGACTCTGGGCTTGCCTTGATCCCAGAGCTTGGGGCTTCAAGGTCTCTTCCCCTGGGGAAAGCAGTCACGTGCTTGTGCTCTTGGCTGAAATCTGAGAGGGGCTGGGAGGAGGTGAGCTGGGCCCTGGGGGTTCTGTGGATCCTTCCCCAGGGTCTTGGCTCAGGGCAGAAGGACTGACTGTCTTTTAAGTTTTAGAGGTCTGTTTCATTTTGCATGTGTGGAAGAAAGTAATCAATCAGCGCAGTCCTTCTTCCTTGGGGAGGCGGGGGACTGAGGTCTAGGGCTCACCCAGACCACATGGCCAGTCTGGGACAAAGACAGATTTGCTTTCCAAGTTCCCAGGCTCCCCAGTCACAGCCTCAGGGCATTGTTTTGCTCTTTTCTGTGGTCAGTGTTTTCAGGAACAGGAAATGAACCACGGAGTCAGGTGGGCTCCTTTGGGGTGGTGGCACAGTGTCACAGTCAGCTCAGGGGTCAGGGGGCTTTTCTAGAAGAAGGAGCCTAAGACAGGTGACCCACAGGCCTCTGTCAACAGGCATGCTGCAGGTGAGATGGCTGTCCCCTTGCATCAATCAAGAGGGGTCTTTTCTGAGGTTCCTTTCTCCAGCTGGTCCTCCCTCCAAGGTCTCTGGGTGACTAGGGCCACAGCTGAGGAACACTTTTCTCCCTGAGCCCTTGATGGGGACAAAGTGCCTCTTCAGCGAGGAGAGAGAGGTAACTGTCATCATCAGACACTCATGGCTATGACCCCTTTCTCACAGGCCAAGATATAGACGTCAAGAGCCATGTCTGTCAAGATGGAGGGCTGAGCCCCATTCCCCAGTTTCTTCCGTGGTTCCAAGTTCAAAGCCTATGAAATCCCTCTGAGTAAAGAGAACAGTGAGGACAGGGAATCTAGAGCCCTCGTGACCTATTTCCCTAGAGAAGCCCAAGCTAAGCTTGGAAAGAGTTTAGCTTGGTCTTGACCCTCGCAGAACATGTGCAGGCTATATCTGTCCCTGGCCACAGTGGCTCCCAGATAGCTTTCCACATTAGCAGGGAAGCATCAGTTCTGTGGTAGGAACAGGCAGTTTAGTGTAGAGCCTATGATGGGGATGGCCAAGGGAGCAGAGTCCCCTGTGGCCCTGGGGCCTGGCCCCTGCCCACTGTGTCTCCCAGAGACTCCTCCCTCTCTCCTGCTTGCTGATCAGGGCACCTGGTCCTGTAGGGGTGTGGGACCAGAGCTAGTTATAGAAATAGATGGGTAGACAATAGCTATTTCCGGAATCCTGAGGCAGATGTGTTCAGGTTCCTTGGTGTTGTCTCTAGTGAGCTCTCAGCATTCATCAGCACAGCAAGGTCAGAGGCTGGTCAGCAGCAGAGAGCTCGTGACAGACACCCTCTCCAGCCCCGGGCCCACAGCACACTTTGTCTGGCCTTCCTGTCCTCTGGGTGGGGCTAGGATGTGTCTGGAGTCCACAATGTGTAAGTGGCTGTGCCGACCCAGCTGTGCACTGCTGTCATCCTCCCAATCCCGGACCATCAGCTACAGCTTCCCAAGGTGGTGGCCATGGAGGCTGCCCTGTGAGCAGGGGCCAGGACTCAGGTGGCAGAACCTTCTCCCTCCTTCCCTTCCTCTTTTCTTCTCTCCTTTGTTTCCTTTTTCCCTCCCAACTTCCTCCTGTTACCCTGAGTTCCAGGTTTGGGGCTGAGATGTGGAATGAGGGAGCAGCCCCATCCTGGGCAAACCTAGAAAGGCAGTGGGCAGACCAGGAGACAGGGACCCTGGTCCTTGCTAGAAATCTGGACTCTGGAAGGGGGACAGCCGGACTAGCTCATTCTATCCAGTGTCCCCCACTCCTCACCCCATGATGGCAGCAGGAAGGGCTGGGCCCCACTGACTTGGGCTTGTCTTTGCAGGCATGCCAGTCCCACGGGCCTGCTGCTAACAGTGATGGTGGCTCTTGTCTACGTGGTGGCCGTCCTGTATGAGGAGTGAGTAGGGGCTGTATTGAGGGACATCTGTGTGACAGCCAAGCTGGTTGTGCCTTTCCCTTGTGAGCCTTTTCCTAAAGTCAGGCTGCTACTGGCTGGGTGACAGTGGGTGAGTCATAGGTCAGGAGCTTCAGAGTGGGTGCGTGTGAGGCCTGCAAGACCTGGCAGATAGGCAAGTGCTGCTGGCCCCTTCTCTCTGAAGGCTCCAAGCAGCTCTGGGGAACAGTGGGGATTAGGGTCTCGTCCACCCTGGGTGAGGACAATCTGTACTCGGGTAGGCAGGGCCCAAACAGGGCTCTGGTGCCAGGGTGGGGTCAGCACCCCAACCAGCTGCCTGAACCACCCTCCCAATCCTGCAGGCCCTTCACCACAGAGATCTACCGTCAAAAATCCACCAAGTCCCACCGGAGAAGATGACAGAGTTGCAGTGGCTCTGCAGGGGACCTGGCTGGCCCGGCCCATCCCAAGGACCCAGCCCTGCTCTGGGGAGAGCAGCACCGGGCCATCGCTCCTCGCTTGTGCCTGCGTGGGCCACTCCAGTGCCTTGAAAACAACTGCCTTGGGGTCCTGGACTTGCTGCTATGTGGCTACTGAGCCCACCGTGCCCCACTGCTCCAACTGTGCCTACAGACCAATAAAGGCACTCTGACCCCAGCACCCTTTCTGTTCTTTCCATCCTTGTCCTTGTCCTCCTGGGGAAGTAAGCTCGGGACTCTGGGAGGACACAGCGAGGGCAGGGCAGGGCTTAGGTGGCAGAGCCCCTCCTCCACCTCCCCTTCCTCTTTACCTTGCTCCTCTCAGCATCCTTCATGGCTGGACTCCTTTGAGGGCTACAGGGCCAGGGTGGCCTCCCAGTGCCAGGAGGCAGCTCTACTCCAGGCCTCAAGGAAAAGGGGTCCAATCAGAAGTTATGTGACTTTTTTAAAAAGTCACATGACTGGGCTGTGGCCGCAGTTTGACTCCCAGGTAATCTGGCATCCATGTCAGTTCCCTCTGCACCCATCCAGGACACCCCACCTCACCCTGCCTCTTCTTTGGAGTGAGCCCCTCCCTCATTCCCTCTTGGTGGATAGCTTGCTGAGATCACTGAGCCAAGCTGTTGCTCACCTGTGTCCTCATCATACCAGGTGCCCTTCAGGTAGCCCCCACCAGAGTACCTCAGCCTGAGCCAGGGCAGCAACAGCCCTTTGCAAGTACCAGAACCCTCTCTGGGTATCCTTTCCTGCTCCCCAAGGGGTGTGTTTGGCACCAGGAGGTACCCAAAGAGGTTCAGCCCTGAGTGGCCTCTTTGTCCTGGGGCCTGCTCCCACTATCTCCCTGTCATGCCCAGCTCCTTCCATGGCTGGTTTTATTTTCAGTCCCCACTAGCTCAGCATTACACTGTGTAGGAACAGGAGGAGGAAGCCAGGGCTCCCCACAACCAGCAGGCCCAGCCCGGCAGGCCCCGCTCCTACGGTCTCCTGCCAACCTTGCCCCTGTGAGGGGTCACCTCAAGACATCACCACCTGCACACTGTTCAGGACACCCTGGCCTCCCCCATTGCTCTTGAGATAGTCTTAGCCTGTTAACCTGGGAATGAGCAGGTGTCAGTGAGATGGAGGCCGGGGTAGTGAGAAGCCTTCCTGCTTGTGTGAGCAGCACGGCCAAGGCTAATTCGAGCATCCGCATTGAGATGTAATTCATATCAAGTAACCTACTTTGCACAGACATATATGATGCCTTTCATTTTATCCACAAGGGTGTGCAGCCATCACACAGCCATATAACATTTCCATCTCTTCTTGCCCCTTAGCTATTACTAATCTCTAGCAATAATCAGTCACCACTGCTTCCTGTCTCTGGATTTGTCTTCTGGATGTTTCATATAAATGGAATCACAGTACAGTATTTGCCTTCTTGTGTCTGGTTGTTCACTTAGCATACTGTCTTTTCTTTTAACTTTATTTATGTTATGGCAGGCTCAGCCTGCCCTGGGAGTGGGGCTAGCACAGCATGTTGTGCTGGGTACTGAACCACGGTCCCTGTGGTTGCCTAAGCAGGCACTTTAGACCGCTGAGCTATCTTTCTGACCCATAATGTCTTTTGTTTTCAGTGCTGGAGATTGAACCCAGGGCCTTGCACACACCAGGCAGGCACTCTAGCACACCCTCAGCTCAGCACTGTCCTTGAAGGTCAGCCACGTCCTATCATGTGTCAGTTCTTGTTTTAGTCTGCCTTTTGTCTCTATAGTGGAATATCACAGCTTAGTTTTCAAATAAAGGTTTCATTGGCTGATGGCTCTGAAGGCTGAGAAGTTCAAGACTGGGTGGTTAGCCCTCTGTTACCCTAACAAACTACCTGAGACAACAAAGACAAAGGCTTTACTTGGCTCATGTTTGCAGAGGTGCCTGTCTGTGGTCAGTTGGTCCTGTTGCTTTGCACCTTTGGCAACACAGCACATCATGATTGAGGAGCATCTTACCTCATCACCAGGAAACAGAATGAAGAGGTCAGGGTCCAATAATCCTCTTCAAAGGAACACCCTTAATGACCTAAAGACCTCCCACATGGCCATACTTGTTAAAGGCTCCACTACCCCATTGCACCATCGCGGGGCCAAGCCTTTAACACAAGCCTCTGGGGGAATCAAGGTTCAAACTAGCAGGTGGCCCTATCTGGTGAGGTCTTTCCTACCAGCACAGACTCTACAGATCCCAAGGTGAGGAAGCGTGTGACACAGTGAAAAGACATTCTGGTTTACATCTCACCTCCTCACAAAATCACAGTCCTTTTGGACTATAGGCCTCACTTGATAGCCAAGCTGCCTGTGCTGCCTCCCAAAGGTCCCCCCTCCCCAACACTTAGAGCAAGTTTCCACCCTCTCATACCTCCCAAGAGGATTAAAGTTCACCTTGTGTTTTTTTGGGGGGTCATCAAGCCATAGTGATACCTTTTTCCTTCTTATTGCTGAAAATATTCCATTGTATGGATGGACTGCATTTTGTTTATCCATCACTGGATGGACACTTGCCTTATTTACACCTTTAGGTTGTCGTGAATACATACTGCTGTGAACATCTATGTACAGTTTTTATGTGGACATGTTTCATTTCTTCTAGTTATCTGCCTAGTTTGGCCATGTGGTAACTCATTTGACATTTGAAGTAACTGCTAGACTGTTTTCTATTGTGTCTGTATCATTTTACAGCTCATCTCAGTGACTTTTTAAAGTCAACATCAGTATATTTATAGTAGATCTCCTGCCTGGCCATTTCTACTCCTGTCTTATGGTGAGTTCACTGGGACTACGTTAACTGGTGGCGATTGTTGGTCAACTTTTCACTACTGTTACAAAATACCTGGGATGGTGAACTTACTTAAAAGAAAGGTCTATTTTAGCTCATGGTTGTAGAGCTTTCAGTCTATGATTGCTTGATACTTTGGGCCTTTGTATATTATGGTTGCTGCACATGGCAGAGGAGACCTGCTTACCACATGGTGGCAAGGAAGTGGAGAGGAAAAGTTGTGCTCCCAGTATCCCCTCCAAGGGCATGATCCCAAAGGCCCAGTTCCTCTGGCCAAGCCCCATTTCCTTTAGGCTCTGTTACCCTCAACAGCACTATAGGTTTGGGTCCACACATTCAACACACGGGCCTTTGAGGGACACTGCAAATGCAAACAACAGCAGGAAAAACTGGGGAAGTGGTAGGGTGGGCATGAGACAGAAGCTGGATAGCAAACAAATGACAATGTGGACAGGGAACCAGGCCTGCCCTTTGAGGTAAGACAGGCATTAGAGAGAAGAGATGAAGAGGACACTTGGGCCCAGACACATAGCTCTCTCCCACACCCCTTGGGCCCATATCAGGTGGAGCTGATAGCCAAGCTGTCTGCAGGGCTGGATTATCCAGGTCCTCAGACTTGCCTCCCAGGGCGAAGGCCTTCCAGGGCACACATGAGCTGTTCTCTGGTTCCAGCCAGGAGAGTTATGAGCCCAGACTTTCTCTTTCATTTCTAGGATCCAGAATCTCTTGTAAGACTCAAGGGGCTGCCATCTAGTCTGATCTATCTAATTTATCAATTCCTGCTTCTCTGCTTGCATATGCAAATGTGAGGATTTGCTGCACAATGGTACGTACCACAATGCACACACACTAAGATGACTTTTGGGACAGGGGCATGGGAGGTGCTGGAAGCCAGGGTGCATCTCCTTCTGGGCAGGGCCAGACAGGCTGATGAGATTGTCCTTGACTTTCAGTCCCCAGCCACAGTGCTCACTTGGATGAGCAGATGAATGTAGGGCCTGGTCTCAAGTCTCAAAGGCAAATACTGGAAGAGGGAAAAGGAGACTGGAGTTAACAGCTAGTTCAGCTGGCCTAGGGTATGGTCAGGAAGGCCCTGTCTTCCATGTCCTGTCACCCTGGTTCTTTCTAAAAATGGTCTAGATTTTAAAAACTCATTTGTTACATATATATATATATATATATATATATATATATATATATATATATCCTTTTGAAAAGAAAAAGGAAAACTGAGATAATGTGTTACTCTGCTCACTCCCATGGAAAGGAGGTCCCGGAGTTCAGACTCACTTGGGCATTCAGAATGGAAGTGATGAGGAGTAGGGCTGAGTGAACTTGATTACTTGGGGGAAGAGTCCTAATAACCCAGCTGCATGAGGTAGGCATCGTGCCCAAAAGCCATGGCTATCCTGTATCTGCCACCATCCCTGGAAGGGGTTTGGGGGAGTGAAGTTAAGGCCAGCTTTGAATCTGACTGGGGATGGATCAGGAGGAAGGCTCAAAATCTAGGCTGGGCCCTGGGCACGGTGCATCCTTGGTCCTGCCACCCTCTGACTCTACTGTTGCCAACAGACACCCCCAGGAATACAGACCCAGGGGAAAAGGCTGTGCTATCCTCCATTCCTCCAGTCCATGGCAGATGTCATCCTGAGTTGGAGCCCCAGGCACCTATATGCTGTTTGTGTGGGAGGCAGACCAAGCAGCCCTGGAACGACAATGCCTGCTTGCACCCTGCTGGCCCCTTTCTTTAGTGAGCTCCCTGCACCACTGTGCACAGCAGTGTGCATCTGATACAAGCTAGATTCCTCACCTCATAGCACAGTTATGTTCACCCCATCATCACCAGGGGTGGGAACTAAGCACGGTGGAGGGTCCAGCCTCAGCGGGCTTGTTAGGTAACTTGTAAGTACACTCCACTGGGAGTCAGAGCTGGGCCCAGGCTGCTGACACATCTTAGATCTGGCTGCTGTGTGTTTGAGATTTCCAAAAGCAAAAGTGAAGCTTGGGAAAGAAGCCAGATGCATGAAGGTCAGTGCCAGGTGACGGAAGAACTGGCATAACGTCCTTATGGTGCCAGCTGCTGTAGCTAGCTATAGGACCCCAGCAAGTCACTTTCCTGTACCCGAGTTTTGCCATCTGTACAATGCAGAGAATACTAGTTCCTGTCCCTTAAAGCTGCCTCAGAGAGGGTGGCATCACTTGGCACAGACCTGACACAAGAACACTCCTGGGTCTGTGAGAGCCCTGGGTATGGACGAGTTTGCACTCTTCTCCAAACTCATTTTTGGACCCGGCTCTGCTGGGAGGGGCATAATGTAATGCATTGAGAACCCCTCCCTGGGCAAACGAGAGTACGTAGGCAGGCCCCCTCTGTAAACAGCTGGTCCTTATACCAGAACCTACAGATGGGTGAGTGGCGTCTAATAATAGCTCCCTGGCATTTCTCTAAATCAAACACTATGAAGCAAGCCACAAGCACAGCCTGGCGTGTCACAGCCAGAATGGTCTTTCCACACTGGCTGGAGCATTCATTATAAACACACACTTCTGGGCCTTTCTGCAGCATCTCACCCACTTCTGCTTACTGATCAGCCCTAAGCTGCCCCCTTGCCAGAGAACTCAGGTCATTTACTACTCATTGTTATTGTTACCATCAGACCATGCCTTCTGAAAGTGTGGGATTTCTACTCACAACCATGAACCAGAGCACCAACTCCAAGAAGGGGATGTTGAGGACCAGAGAATGTTATGCTCCTGGCTGGCCTCCTTCACCCCCACGAGTTGGTTTTGAGCCCCAGCCCCTTGACTACAGAATGCAAAGGTTGGCCCACATGACTATAAAGGCCCCGAATGCATTGGGGAGGAAGAAAGAGACCCTGGCCTGACCCAAGAGGGTGAGTCTCTGGCCTTCTGCAGGTCAGACTGGAAAGGAATTGGGGGCCAACCCTGACTAAGGACTTCTTCATGGCACAGAACATCTTTGGTTGGAAGAAAGGACCAAGCTGAAGCCTGAGACGGCGGGCTTGTGTTGGAGTCAGGTTCTGTTGGGCCCCAGTTCAGAGCCCAAGGCCTGTGCCGTTCGGTTCCCAGACCCCACTGGCTGCCCGTAGACCCCACTCCAGACCCGCCGGCTGTTCTGCACTCTGTAGGCGGGTCCTCTGCTGCTCCCTGGCGGCCGCAGTGGGCAGCGCGGACTCCAGCGCAGGCTTCATGCAGCCATCGCCTCCCTGGATTAAAAACTGGCCTGGAGACCAGGGAAACTGGTGTCGGGGTTTCATTTCTGAGAACTGAAAAACATACGCCCAAGCACCCAGCAAATGCTGCTACTATTACGGGCTACTATCGTTATATTCTAGGGAAATAGGTATAAAAAAAGTGTACGCGGACGGGTGTGTCTTGGGGTGGGGGTCTTTGCCCGAAGTTACAGAGGGTCAGACCAGCTGCGCCGAGTACAGAGTCAGAGCGCAGGATCCGCGCGGCTCTGACACACACCTGGACTCGGTTCGCTTCCCAAACCCAAAGGCAGACGCGGTGTAGCGGCTGGCTGACTGAGGTCGCTGCAGGGCTGGGAGGCGCAGGGCGCCCGCGGGGCGTGACGCACCCAAGCGGGGAGGGCAGGGGGCGGGGCGGCCTCGCGGGATGCTGATAAGCGCGGCTGCCGGGCCAGGAGAGGCAGAGCGAGCGGTCTCGACCTAAGAGCCAAGTGGAGCGAAGCCACCCCTGAACCCCAGCCCGAGCACACACCGGCCGCAGCCGAGACCCCTGGCTGCCCAGCGCCGCCTCGCCCGCGTCCCCGCTCGCTCCCCGCGCTTCTTTCGACCCGCTCTCGCCCTCGCGGAGGATCCGCGCCCCCTGCCCAATGAAATTGGCTGCGATGATCAAGAAGATGTGCCCCAGCGACTCGGAGCTGAGTATCCCGGCCAAGAACTGTTACCGCATGGTCATCCTCGGCTCGTCCAAGGTGGGCAAGACGGCCATCGTTTCGCGCTTCCTCACGGGCCGCTTCGAGGAAACCTACACGCCCACTATCGAGGACTTCCACCGCAAGTTCTACTCCATCCGCGGTGAGGTCTACCAGCTGGACATTCTCGACACGTCCGGCAACCACCCGTTCCCTGCCATGCGGCGCCTCTCCATTCTCACAGGTAAGCGATCGGACAGGCGGTGGGGGAGCGAGGGAGTGACGGCTCTTGGTTTAGGGGTATCCGGCGAGGGACGGGCTGGCAAGCGCGGTCCGTGGGTCTGGCAGCCGCGCGTTGAGTTTTGCACTTGAGAGGTCAGCGCCTCGCGCGGCTGAAGAAGCCCCTTTGGCACTTGCTTCACCATTTTTTTCTTCTCTGTCCTTTCTACAGGAGATGTTTTCATCTTGGTGTTCAGCCTGGACAACCGCGACTCTTTTGAGGAGGTGCAGAGACTTAAGCAGCAGATCCTGGACACCAAATCTTGCCTCAAGAATAAAACCAAGGAGAATTCGGACGTGCCCCTAGTCATTTGCGGTAACAAAGGGGACCGGGACTTCTACCGGGAGGTGGAGCAGCGTGAGATTGACCAACTGGTGGGTGACGACCCCCAGCGCTGTGCCTACTTCGAGATTTCAGCTAAGAAGAACAGCAGCCTGGACCAGATGTTCCGCGCGCTCTTTGCCATGGCCAAGCTGCCGAGCGAGATGAGTCCGGACTTGCACCGAAAAGTGTCCGTTCAGTACTGCGACGTGCTGCACAAGAAGACGCTGCGCAACAAGAAGCTGTTGCGGGCAGGCAGCGGCGGCGGCGGCGGCGGCAGCGACCCTGGCGACGCCTTTGGCATCGTGGCCCCCTTCGCGCGCAGGCCCAGCGTGCACAGCGACCTCATGTATATCCGTGAGAAGGCCAGTGGTGGCAGCCAGGCCAAGGACAAGGAACGTTGCGTCATCAGCTAGGGGCCCCGGGACCGCCAGCGAAGCAACCCGAGGAGGACCTTTTTTGTTTAAAAATAAAAACCAACTCCCCGGACAGCTGCGTGAGCCCTGGGCCTCCAGAGTACGCACTGTGGTTTCTTCCCTCCCCAGACTAGGCCTGTGCTTTGGGAAGGCACCACTTGAGAAGGGACGGTCATCTGTTCAGGAAGCAAAGAACTGGTGAAGACTGGGACTCTCCCACATTTGACCCACCCCCATTGGCGCCCTTCCCCCACCACAGGGGTGACAGGGTACAGCAGAGGGGAACCTGTCTTCTTTTTCTCAGACCTGAGAATGGGAGTGGGGAGGGGGAGTGAAGTTCATGTGCCACTGTCTGGCGTTGCATAACCATCTTGCCCCCTCTGTTTCGGAAAAGGTCAGGAACTATGGGGCATTATCTCATCTGTGAATCCACGGTTGCAAAGAGGCTAGGCAAAGCCTCTGCCCTCCAGAAACTGAGGAGGAAGTGGGTCAAATCATAGCCAAATGACTTGTTTACATGTGTGTGTGTGTATGTGTGTGTGTGAAGTTGCACAAGGGAAAAGCAAATCACAAAACTTGCATTTTAATAGTTCTGCTGTCAACATGGACATGAACAAACTTTCCAGGTGTTTATACTATGTGAGGTCTTAAAGTTATTGTTGGCTTTTTGATATAAAATAAAATAATTTAAATGGACATACTGTGCCGTCTTTGCTTCTAGATAGGGCCCTTGGGGAAGGGAACCCACTTCTGAGGCACTGGCCTTCATCTTCTCTGGAATTTAAAAGTAACCCTGCCTTTCTGAAAATAGCTTCTGACTTCTTAGAAGAAAGGGTGCCAAAGTAGCTCCAAACAAGTAAACTAATACAAAATCTGGACAGAGTTCAGGGTCCTCTCCAATCACCCTGCCATTTGCCTGCTTAGTCTTTAGGCCTGGTCACAGAGGGCCTGGTTTCCTGAGAAACCTTCTTATTCTTCCAGCTGATCTCTAGATTTGGGGCATGCCTGGGGTACAGGTTATCAAGTTCAAATCTCAAGATTGCTGGGTATGTCACATGGTCCTAGATGTTACACACAGCAAATGGAACCCAAGAAGAGTAGGCTAGTGGGGCCGGTGAGATGGTTCAGTGGTCTAAAGTGCCTGCTTAGGAAAGCTTAGGCAATCACAGCAACGGTGGTTCAATCCCTGGTACCACCAGGGCAGCTGTGCCAGCCCCACCCCCAGGGCAGGCTGAGCCAGCCATAATAATTAAAAAAAAAAAAAAAAGAGTAGGCTGGTGCTGGACTCTTGTCCCCTTGCTGCAGGATTGTCACATTACTGGAGACAGTTAAAGTCCCATTGCTTGGGGCTGCCTCTAGTTTCTAGAAAGGTAGCTGCCCCTGTTGGGATCCAATGGGCTCCTGTGCCTTGTTGAGTCACTTTTGGTGGTTAGGGGCACCTGTTTGTAACTTGTGACCCAATTTTCCCTGCAACCCCAACTATCTGCCAAGCCTTTAATTCTTCACTTGAGAAATACAGAGAAGGCCCCTCTGCATGGGTTACTGTGAGGCTTAAGTGTAGTGTTTCAAAGTTACTTTAGCACAGATGCCTACTGTCCAGTAATCCAAAGAATTGGTGGCTCAAGAGGGTTTTGAGCCCTACAAGGGACACTCAACACTACCCCGACAAAGGATTTCACCTTGCTCTAGAGAGCTGCCCAGCTAGGACTGGTCCTCAAACCACCAAAAGGCACCTACCCTACAAGAAGGGGTGGACCAGGTCGCTGCCAGGCAGATGCTGCTGTAAGTCACCATTTCCAGGGGAGGAGCTGGTCTATGTAACACCGGTTTAACTGGTGAGGTGCTGGGATGAAGGAGGGAAAGTGTATGGGTCTTCCAGTTTCATTTTGTGTCTAAGCCACTGGAACACTTTCAACCATCAAGACAGCCACTCTTGAATTCTTCGTAAATCCCAACATTCCCCGGTTTGGGCCCCAACATGGGCAAAAACAGACCATGGTGTCTTGACAGCAGAATATAAGTTCTTTTAATTACACATTTGAAAAATGTCTCAAGTCAAAAATGGAATGCAGGATAGATTTTGTTTCCCTCTGTCTCTCAGAGGGGACACCCTTTACTTTAGCTTCTTAGACTCTAAAGGTCTGGCTTTTTTTTTTTGAGATAGGGTCTTGCTACTAGGTAGTCCAGGCTACTCTTGAACTCATCAATCCTTCTGCATTAGCCTCCTGAGTACCGGAATTACAGGCATGTGCCACCATACCCAGTCATTGTCTGAAATTTTTATGTGTTATTTGTCAAAGCCTTAAAACGGGCCCAATCACTAGTGTGAAATTTCAAGAAAATAACTGATTCAGTTAAGTATCAATCTCTAGATACAACTAGTCTAGGACATGATTACCCACTTCAACTCAGAGCTCGCTTTTCTGGTCACTGAAAGCTAGTACCTTCCCTAGCTAGCTGTGCGATCCCAAAATACCAGCCATCCTCTGACAGGTGGCCACAGGCTGAGGCCACTAAAACTCCTGCTACAAATGTCTTAACCAGTACTGCTGCCAATGAGGCCATTGTAGGTAACTGCTAAGCCCCTGAATGGGTAGCACAGGTGGTGAGCCATTTCCAGATCTAAACAATGTTCAGTTACTTCTCCTTCCTCTCAGGAGCAGAGGAAGGGACTATTATCACCCATCAGTATGACAGTCACAGGCATGGATGCAAACACCATTTAGCTGGAAGAAATCAGCAGAGCTAGGGAAATCAAGTGTATATGTAAATATCTAAGAATGAGAAGTTGGCCAGTTTGCAGATTAAGCTCATATCCCATCAACCCTGACCCAGAGCTGTCCCAGACATCTGGCTGATGGACCACACAACTGCCACTAGAGCCATGATTCTCTGGACAAAAAGCATGTTGGAAAACCTCTGCAGGGCACCAAGTACAATGCCTCTTTGGTGAGGAGGCGAAGAGGAAAGCATGTTCTAAGCCAGAGCAATGTGAATTGGAGGGGAGATGTACTTGCCTAAAAAACAACTGGACCTATGTGGGGAGAGGTGCCTTACACTGTGGGTTGGCTGGCTCTTCTTGGGCCCTGTGGTTGTAGGAGATGAAGCAGGAGCAGGCAGTAAGGAGGTGGAGTAGGAGGGAGCCTGGAGTCAGCTGCCCCTGCCAAGGCTCAAGGCTGCAACCACCCTCACCCCCACCCCACAGTTGTTCACATGCTCAAACACAAATGGAACTAAACTGTTTCAGGGAGGAAAAACCACCCACTCTCTGGCCTTTCAAAACAGTGTTCATTTCTCACAGTCTTTTAAAATTCTATTAAATTCATGCCATATGAGTGGAAACTTAATTCACGCAGTGAATTCTATGCAAATGCTTCATGAAATTGCTACTAATGGGAACAGTATGTACCTGATATACTCAGATTGAACTGGGCGTGGGAGGAGCCAAGGGCAGGAGACAGCAGGAGCTGCCTTCTTTCCTGTAGTGCTCTTGAGAGCTGCTGGTGAGCCTAGGCACAGCAGATGGGCCCTCCCCAGACAGAATGGAACCAACATGCCACCCCCACCTCTGCCTCAGGAACATTCTTGCAGCAGCAAGCACTCAAGAGTCAGGGTACACACACATAGAAGCTAAGAGCTCATGTCCATATAGTCAAGACCACGTTCAGCTAATGAGGAACCACACCAGCCCCACATGGCTGCAGGTCAGAGCTGGGGTTAAAGGGGCAGCGCCAAGTAATGTGTGGGGAGGTGGCGGGGCCTCTTGCTTCCTCCTCTCAGGCAGTCCTGGAAGCTGCTTGCTCTATTCCTTGGGGATCTCAAACATGCAGAGGCTCTTATACTTCTGCAGAAGTTCATTCTTAGTCCTGACTTGCTCCCGAAGGCTGTGCAGTTGCTGCTGCTGCTGTTCAGGACTCAGCTGGATGCCAGGCATGGTACTGATGAGCCTGCGTACCTCCTGGAACTTGGTTTTGAGGGCATTCAGATCCTGGTGGATGTCAGGGCTGTCCTTGTCCATGCTGTGGGACAGAGGGTGATAATTAGCACTCCCAGCTCATGCCCACACCTGACTCCACTGCCCTTTGTCCTCTAGTGTCTTCCAAAAAGCCCTGCTGCAGTGTCTGTTCCCTGACTTGCTGCATACTCCAACAGTAAGGGCCAGCTCCTCCTCACTTAAAAAATACTCCCTCTGTCGGGCTGAGTGCACACACCAGTAACCCTGGCACTTGGGAAGCTAAGCCAGGAGGATCACTGTGGGTTTGAAGCCAATCTGCACTACATAGTGAAACCCTGTTAAAAAAAAAAAAAAAAAAATTAATGAGGGTGGGGCTGTGCCTGCCTGGTCACAGGTTATGTACCAATCCCTGGCTAATGTGTAGGATGCTATAGACACTAGAAATCTTTGTTGAATGAACAAATGCTTGGCAGATAAATTCATAAATATGTATTGAGTGAATGAACAAACCATTATCAATTACCAGGTGACCAATCCCCCAAAAACTTACAGAAATAAGCTCAGTGTGGCTGGGAGGCTCAGGCAGGAGGTCTGACATGAGTTTGAGGCCAGCCTGGACTACACAGTGAGACCTTGTCCCAAAAAACCAAGCAACCTCATGGGAATACTATATTTTATCTAATTTTGTGTCATTCCCAGGCCAAAGACTTTGCCAGCTAGCAAGAACTAATTTTAGCTAAGGTTTTGATGCTTACTTGAACTGCTTCCATAAAACTACTCATAAATTTTACATCAGTTCCAAGCTATTGGAAATTTTTAGCATATACAGACCTCTCCTAGCACAGTCATGACAAGTCCTTGCCTTCAGGTCAAGTTTATTTTGAAGCAGATCATTTGCTTCATCTTACAGCTATTATTAGCCGCACAGAGATCAATGAGCCCCTGCAACTACCAAATTAAAAGCAAAACAAGAAAGAAAACTCTCACTGAAGGTCAAAGAAACAGTCCACTGGTTGTGCCTATACATTTTTTAGGACTTAGTACGTGGCTGAGCTCTGGAAACTCAGCAATCAAGACTAAAAATGAAACAGCAATTCGCTAAGTTATTTTAAAAAGAAGCCACTGAAACATAAGAGGGAAAAGTGTCAACGATAATTAGTAATTTTAAATAAATATTCATCCTTACTGGGAAATTTCAACCCAGATGGTGCAAATTCATGTTTCTTATTCATCATTTCTCTGCTACACAGACAGAATATCCATCTTCCCTGGTGATCTGTCAGCTATGTCTCACACATTGCAAATCAAACAGCCGCCAAACCCTGTTCACTATTTATCAATAGCCCTACACTCAGAAGCAGAACACGGAACATCAGTCATTTCTTCCACAGAATGATTGGCCAGCCAAACAATCCTTGATGCCCTTGGATTCCCTCAATTTAGAAACACAATCAATGGTATACCTTAATTCAGTTGCTAAGGTGGTATAATTAGAATTCGGGAGAACTACAAATGGTTTGGAAGGAAGCAAACAGAGAATAACTTTTTGTTTTGTTTTGCAGTGCTGGGGATGGAACTCAGGGCCTTATGCACGCTACACACGTGCTCTACCACTGAGCTACACTGTCAGCCAGGGAGCATCTATTTTAAACTCTTTTTTAAAGTCTCAGCTTGAGACTTAAAATCGGGCCAGAAACCCTCTGGACTCCCGAAAGAATTCTATTTGGATGGCAGTATGCTAACACAATTAGAAATTGAAGTCCCAAGGAAGTTTTGAGGTTAAAATAGTTTTAAGAAAACTGATTTGCATCATATAAGCCTAGAAAGATGTGACATAAATAAACATAATACATGTAAAATTAAAATGTGGAAGGGAGCTATCTTAGTACAGTTGTTAAAGCAAAAAAAAAAAAAAAAAGGAAAATTTAATTCCAAAAACAGAAAGTGGGCTATGTAAGATGCTCATTTCTGAAAACCTCCCAACCCTATGGCTGCCCATTCTTCACCTGGCCAACTTTTGGGAAAGGAGGCTGGGTCTTCAGAGAAGAAATAAAGAGACAGATAAAAAGCTTCCAGGAGAAGGGAGGGAATTGAACTGAAAGGGGGCTCCTCTGTGGGCTACTTACCTACCCTACTTGGTAGCAGTAAATAGTACAGAAGTCCTGGGGTGACACACTAAGAGCTGGCTAGAACCAAATGGGAACTTGCTAAGCTAGAATCATTGTGAAATACCCGGGCCTAAAGAAAAGGAGCAGGCCCAAGTGCTGAGGGAACAGCAGAGTACTCCAAATGGGCCTGCCTTTGTGCTTGACGTTAGTTATCATTCAATTTTAGAAGAAAAAGGACACTAGGTCAAGAAGCATGAAAATTGTAGAGATAAGGACAAAGTTCTGCATTTTAGACTCACATTCTATCCTTTTTTTAAAAAATGTGGACAAAAATATTACTGCTCAGCAGTACCTGGAAGGAGCATCCTTCTTCCAGCAGGTAGCACAGACGTCAGGGTTTGACTCCAGGGCAAACAGCACAGTATCCAAGAGTCACACCCCTATTATCTTTTGTTTTTTTAGTATAGGTGCTTTAGCACTGATATAAACTGTCAACAACCAGGCAGTAGGATCCCTGACAACTTAGGAGTGCAAGGAGTCCGTGGCGCTCACTTGTGGCCTCTGGTGGCATCTGACTCTGTTTCACACGTCTCTACACTGTCCAACAGACCCATCCTGGGACTAATGCCCCTCAGCACTCTGCTGCTTCTGGTATCTCTTCCCACCAGGCTAACCACTGTGGCTTCCATCTTTCCAAAATCATTTTTTTTTTTTTTTTGGTGGTACCAGGGATTGAACTCAGGACCTTGTGCTTGCCAGGCAAGCGCTTATTCCACTGAGCTATCTCCCTGGCCCCAAAATCATTTCTTTGTCTAAAATATTAATAGGTACTTGACAAAAAAAATTCTAAAATGACAGCCAGCAATCAAAATTTAGAAGAAGGGAAGTCTCTTCAACCCAGGCACGAGACGACTTTTGTTGATGTGATGGACGTTGTTTCTACTGTTTCAAATATACAACATACAAATACATGCATATTTTGTTACTTATTGTGACAGAAATGTGATTATATGTCGTTCCCATTCTTGCTTTTCCTCATTTAGCAATGTACCTTGTAGATCTATGTTTAGTACACATACAATTACACAGCTAAATTACTTGGTGGGTGTTTGAAATGTTTATAATTGGTCAGAATGGCAATGAACATTCTGCACTTACATCTTTATGTATTTATGTAAGTATTTTGTAAGATAATTTCATACCAGTGGGAACTTTGGGTTGAAAGAAGTTTATTTTAATACTAGGAGTGGAACCCAGGGCCTCTTGTATGCTAGGCCAGTGCTCTATCACTGAGCCACATCCCCTGTGTTTTTTTTTTTGACAGGGTCTTGCTATGTAGTCCAGCTGCCCTGGAACTCACTCTGTAACTCAGGCTGGCCTCAAACTCTGTAACACAGGCTGGCACTCCTCTTGCCTCAGCCTCCTAAATGCTGGAATTACAGGTGCATGCCACATGCCTACCTTCCAGTCCTTTTTATTTTTGAGACAGAGTTTCACTAAGAAACGCAGGCTGGCCCAGAATTTGTGATTTTCCTGCCTCAGCCTCCTGAGTAGATGGGATTATGGTAGATGCTCCACCATCCCCAGCTAAGGTTATATAATTTTTAACAGATACGACTAAAATGTCCTCTAAGATGGACAGCAATGTACACCTGTAATCCCAGTTACTCTGGAGGTTGATACAAGAGGACTGGCAGGTGAGGCCAGCTTGAAAAAGAAAAAGACCCACATCACTCAGACATATACATAGACACATAGACACAGACACACAGGCCTTTAAAGATCTTTATTAACACACAATCTGTGTAATTGTGGACAGCAGGCTACCCTCTCAACCTGGACCTCACTGGTTTTTTCTTATCAAGCAACTATTCCTCTCTGATCCAGCTTTGTAGTCATCAAGGGGCCACTGGACAAGGGGCTTTGGACCTCATACCATTGCAGGCATTGAACTCAGGACCCTGCGCTTGCCAGGCAGGCACTTATTCTACTGAGCAATCTCCCCAACCCATACCATTGTTTTTCATCTGCCCTAAGGTTCCAAGTGCAATACACTCCTTTCGACTGATGAAAGGTTCTGCTGCTCAAAGAAGGGTGAAGACATGCCATGGTACAAAATGCTCTGGGCGCTACACCCTCCTCCTTCCCAAGCCCAGCTCCTTCTTCCCCACAGTGACTGAGTCAAGTAAGCCCTCAAACATCTACTTTTCATCTCCTTTCTCAGCTAAAGAGAATGCCCACTCACCTCACTGGGCAAGCTTAAAGGCTGTCTTCCCAGACTCGCTCCTGTGTGACACCCCATCTCCCAGCTACAGATCTTGTCAAGTTCATCTTCCCAAACCCCTCCAGAGCACCCACTGCCACTGCTTTCCTGGACAACCAATTCTTGCCCTCTGAATTTTTCTGCCCTATTCACCTTTAGAAACCCAAGTCTGAGCAAGTCACTACACCTTTTTTTTTAAATATTATGGCTGGCTGTTGGGCCATCGGAGGGAGCCAACATTGCCATTTTCCTAGCAATTCGGTCTGACATATGATGATCCACCCTCCACGCGACATCATGGTGGCCTACTGGTGACAGGCTGGACTCAGCTATTTTCACTACTCCCAGATCTGTGCCAAGGCAGTGAGGGATGCCCTGAAGACAGTTTAAAGCAAATGCAGAGAAGAATGCGGGCAGCAGCATCAAAATTGTGAAAGTGAAAAAAGAATAACCAGTTAAGTGACTGGCTTGCATAGAAAAGTGACCCTGACTAGAGTTTGAAATGCTACATTTTCACCCTGAAGATGTGTGGGCACCTGTTATAGCAAATTGTAATCAGTGTCACTTTGTGAGGGAAAAAAGTACCTATCTTATTCATAAATTAATAATAATAATAAACTGATACGTGGTTCCCTATTTTAAAAAAAAATATTATGGCTGGCTCAGCCTGCCCTGGGGGTGGGGCTGGTGCAGCATGTGGTGCCAGGGATTAAACCGCAGTCCCTGTGGTTGCCTAAGCTTTCCTAAGCAGGTGCTTTAGACCTCTGAGCCATCTCGCCAGCTCCAACAATTCTTGAAAATTTCACATGGCCCTTCACCCCCAGACAACATCTGCTGGAAAAATTCAAACCAATGCCACACACTAGTGCCTCCAATCTCCCCAGGCTCAGGGTCTCTTCTTCCTAGGACCCTGATTGCTATTTTTCCCTGGCTGCAGTAGCACTTGGACCAGCTTAGACCCTGCTGCTGTGGGCTCCATGGGCCTTCTCTGTACTAGCAGGCCTTAGCTGGGTGAGGGTCACAGATCCACACTGACCCTGTATGGGTAGGTCAATAACACGATGACACCCTGTTCCCATGGAGGAGGTCTTACTGACCTCCTTGTAATATGAGGAGGATGTGCCGCAGCAGTCTGGCCAGGCAGCAGGGGCAGCTCAGTGTACTCACTTGAACTCCCTCTACAGGGTCAATGATGGCTTCTTTGTGCCCACCTAGCAACCTCAGTTATTTGAAGAAGTAAAACATTTAAATTAGAACAGGTTGCAAAAGTACCCATACTGATTGAAGAGTCTGAGTGGGTGGGCTGAAAATAGCAGGAACAACTGCACATCAGGATTCTTTGCCTGGGACATTTGGTTCCACACTCAGATTTGCTAGGTTTGAAGGGGGAAAAAATCATAGCTTTCCCAGGCCTAACAGACCTCACTGCATTTTCCCTTTATTATGTTATATTCTCTTACAATTGTAGCTTCCACATATAACAAGAAAGATGACGAAAAGTTGGAATTTGTAGTATTTCTTATAGGGATAAAACACAATTCTCTTTTCCCTTTCCTTATTCTTTAAAAATAACACAAATGCACGGTTCTGGAGCAGCAGAGGATCTGGCTCACAGTTCTCTGAATGCAGGCAGACCTGCCTCAGAGCAGGTCTGAGGGACTACACAGTGCTGCCCTGAGGGCTCCACACACATGAAAGCACTGAGGCAGAAGGCTCTGTCCAGGCTCTGGAGTGGGTGGTCCAGGAAGACTTCATGAAGGGTCTGCTATCCCTAAAAGGAGAGCTAAATATCTGGGTCCAACTTGGGAACCCTTGAGAATCTGGATAGAGAAAAATTAACCTGATGAGACACTCTGGATAAATGAGAATTTAAAGGCAAAGAGACTAATTTTAAAAGTGGTTATTAGATCCAAAAACTAGGGTCTAACTGGTAGGTAGGTGGTGTCAATCAGCTTGAAAATAAAGGAGCAGGTTCAAGATGAAATGTTTCAGTGGATTAAAGCGCCTGCTTAGGCAAACACAAGGGCTTGGGGTTCAATCTCTGGCCTGCACACTGAGATTCGAATGAGATTGGGTGTGGTGGCACATGCCAGTGCTTGGGAGGCTGAAAATCAGGAAGGATGACTACGAGTGCAATCTGTGTAGTGAGACCCTGTAGACTTTGCACTAAATACATTAAAAAAAAAAAAAAAGATGAAATGCTTCAGTAGCCAAAAGCACTGTGATCTCGATAGTTACTCAGAAACTAGACACAAAGGTAAAGATGCCTCAGGAAAATCCTGATAATCAAGAGCAAGCAGGCAAGGCTGACCTTAAAAGGGAAATAAATGTACCATGAAGATTTAGGGATTAAAATAGTTTGGTACTGAAGAACAGAATGTCCAGAAATACATCAGAAACTACACAGGAACTGAATCTATGGTAAAGGCAGCAACTCAACCTGAAAGAACAGTAAATATTCAATAAATTAAATGGCCGTGGGAGAAGTGACTAAGGAAAAAGCTCCCCACTTCTTACTCTCTACCAAATTCTGGAAGCATCAAGAAGTGAGGAATTATTTTACAAAACACCTCATAAAGACATTATTTCTTTTCTTATAAAAGATATTAAAAAATGAGCAGTTTATAGTGAAAAGTACAAATGACATATAAAACTGTATATGAAAAGATGTTTTACTGAAGATAATGTAAGATAGTCAATAACATTTTTGACTATCAGATTAGCCAAAGCTAAAAGGTTAATGGTGACAGCCAGATGTGGTGGTGCACACCTATATTCCTAGCACTTGAGAGGCTGAGCCAGGAAGATCACTGTGCATTCGAGGTCTGCTTGGGCCAATGAGACTTCATCTGCTATGAGGAAAAGAGAAATACCATGCTACTGGAAGCATGAGTGGATACATTCTTTCTAAATCTGTGAATAATAATCAAAATTTGAATTTCACATATTCTGCTATAAGAAATTTCCCTGCAGAAGCTCCCCTAATCTTCTAAGAGAGCTCTGACAAAGATGCTCACTGCAGGCTGATTGCAAAAGCAAAACCCCCAATACCACACCAGCATCCTAAAGGAGAACAGCATAAATAAATCTTGGCATATTCACAAAATGGGATACTATGCTACTCTGGGACAAAAGAGAGACCTGGGAAGCGTGGAGTGGAAGATCGCTTTCCATCTTCTTTCCAAGGATACTCTTATGATCTATCCACAACTGAATTTCTTTTTTCATTGTTTTCAAGGTGGAAGATTTATGAGCTTTTTTAGGGTAATAGAATTTTTAGGTTAACTGAAGCATCCCAGACTGTAGGACTGAATTTGAGAAGTTAGCTAAAATGATGCAGCAATATATTGCGATTGCTAAACTGACCCATAGCTATCAAAATAAAAAATAAAGTGCCCTCTGCTCCATCTATCTCACTGTTGAGGATTTACCTCCTCATAAACTTACTAAATATAAAGATACCCCAGTACTACTGGCAACAGCACAAATTAGAAAAACACCTACAATCTCATGTACATCGGTTACATAAATTACATAATCCTTAAGGAGGAATTCTCTGCAGCTGCCTTACTGAGGCATGGCTTTTTCTTTTTCTTTTTTTTTTTCTTTTCTGTGTAAGAAGGCGTCCAGAGCAGAGTAATCAATGAAAAGCACAAAACATTATCTTATTTGTATAAATTTTTGTTTTTTAAAATATCTATCTATCTATCTATCTATCTATCTATCTATCTATCTATCTATCTATCTATCTATCTTACAGCCCGCTCAGCCTGCTCTAGGGGTGAGGCTGGCACAGCATGTGGTGCCAGGGATCGAACCGCGGTCCCTGCAGTTGCCTAAGGTTTCCTAAGCAGGTGCTTTAGACCACTGAACCATCTTGCCAGCCCCTGTTTGTATAAACTTTTGAAAAGACAAATGCACATGTAATTCCTAGAGGGAAATTTCCAAAAGCATTCATAAGCAATTAATTTTTTTTTCCTACTGAATGTACAACTGTTATGTGTCACTACATAATTTTTGAAAACTAATAACATTCTAAACTTCATGAGAATAAGAAAGGCTCTATTCATGAATTCAGCTTTTAATACCTTATCTTCTCCACAGGGAGCAAAAAATAAAAGGACTGCTGGGGAAGTAACAGGCGAGGGAGGAACAAGGGCCCTGGAGAGTCACCTGCCAGCACTGGCTTCGTAAACTAGTGCATTTCACCAGCTCTTCATCCCTCAAAGGGAAAAGTCCTCTGCCCTTTGCACCCTGGGATGCACTACTCTGACTTTCCACCATATCCCATCCTGCCTTCCTTCCTACTTTAGTTTTATGGGGGGTGGGGAGAGATAGCTCAGTAGAATAAGCGCTTGCCTGGCAAGCACAGGGTTCTGAGTTCAATCCCTGGTCCCCTCCCCCAAAATTAAGTAATGCTTATGCTCAGTGCCATCAAAGTGTCACCTCCACGAGCCAACGCTATTGCCTGGCATCACATCCCGGCCCATGCCCTTCCTCCCTCTAATTTCAGACTCTGCCCTGGCATTGCCCTTTATAAGCCCCTGGCTTCTCCAGGTTTCCAAAGGTCTCCTGTCCCTGGGCCCTCTGTGCTCTATTTCCTTCTTCATTAGCCTAGAAACTCAAATACAGAGATGCACCAAAGACTTTCAGACTGGGTCTACTCTATCTCTCTGTGCAGTTTCCTGAGGGACTTTTATTCTTCTGCCTAGTCTTTTGCTGGCCAGGGACTTCACCCCAAACTTACAGGGGTCTGGGCTGCTGCAGCTTGTTTTTAAAGAGTACAACACTAAAAGGAAGCTCTGAGTATAAGTGACACATTTCTATTTTCTTAGAACTAACTAGGCTCTTTCTTGAATACTGTTAAGTCTTTTTTTTTTTTTTTTTTTTTTTTTTTTTTTTTTTTTTTTTTTTTTTTTTTTTTTTTTTTGGTCTTTTTCCTCTGCCAATGTATTTTCTCTTGGGCTAGTCAGACATCAGAGAAAGTACCCCACAATCTGGTGCCAGGCTTGAAGCCAGGTCAGAAGGATGGGGGTTGCTCACTATCAGCTTGTGAGCTTTCTTTACATTTCTACTTTCGGAATGTCTCCTCACTACACATGTAATGTGCCTGGTGTCTCTCAATCCAATTAAGTCTCTCGTTTACTCCTTCCATTCTCCGCCAAGATGGCTACATGGAGGGAGAGATAGGACTGTGGGTCCTGATTCTTAGATGTTTAAGTAATCCTCTTGTTCTCAGTCCTTCCTTTGCCCCCATTTCCAGAGATTCCTGAGGTCTGAGGGGAGGTCACAGTCAAAGGTGCCTGCTTCAGGGCTGGTAGCTAAGAGAGCTCTTGCCTATCTGCTTTGTGGCAAGCATCTCCTGTCCTGCTAGTTTTGATTTTATGCTTAAAGAAATCTCTTCACTGTTCTTTTAGAGAAACACACAAGATTAATCTATATTCTTTCATGGATATGCTCTTGAGTACATCTCAAGACAATTCTAAGACTTAAGTATTTTTGTTTGTTTTTAAGACATGGCCTCACTATTTAGTTTAGGCTGGCCTTGGACTCACTATGTAGCACAGGTTGTCACTGACCTGTGGCATCTCCCCTGCCTCAGCCTCCTGAGTGCTGGGGTTACAGGCATGAGCCACCGTGCTTAATAGTGACGTAAGTATTACTGTTCCACTTCACAAGAGAGAAAGAGTTGGAGAAGCTGTATGACTTGCTGAACCCAGCCAATACATGATAGAGCTATAATTTGAACTTATCATTGGAGGCTCCTTATGACATCACAGAGGTAGAAAAACTAAAAACTGTACATAGCCTGGGAAGGCAAGCAAATGTCAGCACACAGACATTAACTCAGGGCTGTCCAAGTTTGTTCAGAGTTTGATCTCTAGGACAGCCTACTCCCCCACCTTTAAGGCTCACCCAATGTAACTGCTCTCCTGGAGCTCAAGAATAGACTCCCCTGGATCCAAGAGCTGTCTTGTACAGTTTGTGTTTTCATTTTTCCATATTTCTTAAAATCAGTACATCTGAATTAATCTAGAAAAGCCCCTTTATGATTTATCACTGGCCAGGGACTGTGGGGTCTGTATGTGCATTTGTTTGTCATCTCATTATTCTTGAGCTATTACACTGTTTCAGACTAATGAAAAGAGAACAGAGGCCCCTTACCCTATACAGTGTTTTGTAACAAGAGAATCAAAATAAGTGAGGGTCTAATGTGAGAACTAAGGAAAAAGAAAAAGTGGTGGAAGAGCATCAGCCCATCCCACGAGTGACTTTGGGCTGTTTATGAAACATGCTGAAAGGGTAATACTCAAAGCTTTCAAAGTTGTGAGTGCTATTTCAGCAAATCATCAAAGATTCAAATATCACCGAATTGGGAATTGTGTCTTAATTTACTTTTTCTTGTTTTGCAATATTAGAAATTGAACCCAGGGCCTCTGCACTGAACTATTTTAGAGGTTTTTTTTGTTTGTTTTTTAATTGGATACAGGATCTCACTAGGCAGTTCAGACTTGTAGTGATCCTCCCGTCTCAGCCTCCCCAGAGCTGGGATTACAGGCATGAACCAACACATCTGGCTTCCAAGCTGGTAAAGCTCGCCCAGTGTTCCTGGGTCAGCACATGTGGTACCAGGGATCAAACTCGGGTCCTTGCACTTGATAGGCAGGTGCTTAGACTGCTGAACTATCTCCTCAGCCCTGCTAGAGGTTTGAAAATTTTTGCATTTTTATTTTGAGATAGATAGGGTCTTGCTAAATCACTAAATTCCCCGGAATGGCCTTGAACTTGGAATCCTCCTAACTCAGGATCCCAGATGGCTGGTTGATTTTAATAGCTGAAAAGAAGTGATGAACCTAAGGACTGACACCTATCATACAGACACAGTCAAGGGCTGTATGACCCGGGCCAGTGAAATGGCTCAGTGGTCTAAAGTGCCTGCTTGGGAAAGCTTAGGCAACTGCAGGGACCGCAGTTCAATTCCCGGCACCACATGCTGCGCCAGCCCAACCCCCAGGGCAGGCTGAGCTGTCCATAATTAAAAAATAAAATAAATAAATATTTTTTAAAAAGAGCTGTATGATACACCCCACATACAATGGTGGTCCTGTAAAATTTAATGAAAATTTTCTATCACCTAATAACGTGACAGCCATCGTAACTTCTGTAGTACAACCCGTCAGCCATGGTGGTTTACATACTGCACTGCCATTATGTAAAAGTATGGCATGTACAATTATGAACAATACACAATACTTGATTAATAAATGGCTGTGGCTAGTTTATGTAATATTTCCTTGATCTTCTAGAGTATATGCCTTCTTACAAATTAAAAAGAAGTTCACTATAGCCATGACCTATTATACTAAGAACACTCATGTTTCTTGAGTGTCTGTCTGTCTGCCTGTCTCTGTCAGTCCTAGGGACTGAACCCAGGACACGTAAAGGGGCTATGTCCTCAGCCCTATTTTATTCTGAGACAGGGCCTCACTAAGTGACTACATTGCCCAGCTTACACTCAAATATCCAATTCGCCTGCCTCAGCTTCTCACGGTGCTGTGATTGTAGGCTTTAAGTACTACACCTAGCTTACTGCATCCTGACTTCATTAGCAGGTCAAATCCAGTGACCTGTACTTTCTCATTCTGTGAAAACTTGCAGAATGGCACAGTGATGTACTTCTCAGAACACATCACTGCTAAGTGACATGACTGCATGCAGAAATAAAATAATAATAAATTTAGGTTCATATGGGGGTCAGAGATACTAGGCCAAAAAGAGGACAAACACGTCCTCTGCTCCTAGGTTAGAACAAAGTTAGTAGAGTATGGGGATCTAATAAGAGGCAAATTTTCTTTCCTTTAATAGTTCTCTTACTACTCTTACCTTCTTCACTTTCCTTCTGCATTATGGGTTATTAATGTATGTGTCTTTTCTTTCCTAATCGAAAAATGGGGTAATTTTAGCTGTTTTTACTGTGTATATTCATAGCATTTGGCCACAGAGGCAAGAAGACAAGTTCTGTATCTATTTTTTTTAAGGAACCACATTCAGCATAGAGTTAGCCACTTTATTCTAAAAAATCTAAGAACTTGACTGCCTACATAAAGCCACAAGTGGAACATTGCACACTTGGTCCCACATGACTGATCGAAGTTAAAAATCAAGTGGACTAAAATATTGTATGAAATTGTCTTCGGGCTATTTGCAGGGAGATTTGGGACTTATGTCCAAGATCTTATTAGGTATATGCAAACATTTTAAAATCAAGGGGAAAAAAAAAAAATCACAAATCTGAAATATGTCTGCTCTCAAGCATTTTGGACAAGGGATACTCAATCTCAGTAACCCATATTAAAAGTGAGAAAACTGTGGCTACCAGCTTAACTTGTTCAGTATTGCTAGAATAAAAATTCGAGCACCTGGACCGCAAAGCCTGCACATAGACCTATATGAACAGGATTTGTTCTTATGCAAATTGCAACTCTCAAGAATCAAGGAGATTGCTGAAGTAACAGTCTGTGTGTGGCTTGGGAACGGTCTCTTCTCTGAGCCTCAGTGTCCCCATCTGTGAAGTGGGGACGTAACCCAAGCGCCTAGCCCTCTGGTAGTTTGAAACGTACAGGATGTGAAACCAGTAGGAGTGTGGTGATTAGACCTCTCCAAGGCGCTTACCATTTGATAATGTTGTGAACCAAAGGTAAAAAGGAGTAGTTCTCCTCCTCCTTCACGTCGGCTGGCGACTGAGGCCGTGGCGCCGGCGACTGCTGCGGCTGGGGCGCGGCAACAGGTGGCGGCGGCTGAGGAGGTGGCAGCGACTTGGCCTCGGGCAGCGGCGACTCGGATGGCGGTGGTAATGCATCCTCCGCCTGTCGCCCGGGAGCCACCCCAGCGGAGGACATAGCGGCAGGACTCTGTAGGCGAATCAGTCCTGTTTGGACTCCAGAAGTCCGCCAGCCAAGAGTGTCGCAAACCGCTTACGTCACTACCAGGCGCCTAATAGAGGCTGGAACGTAACTAAACATGCGCACTGACATGAAGGGGGGCGGGAAAAGAGAAGGGGGCGGGGATGATTGCTAGGCAACAAGCTGTGGGCGGGGAGGAAGGAGGGGACCTGGATTAGGTTGCGTGTCAAGATAAATATATTATTGGGGCCGGCGAGATGGTTCAGTGGTCTAAAGCGCCTGTTTAGGAGGGCTCAGGCAACTGCGGGGACTGCAGTTCGATCCCCGGCACCACATGCTGCGCCAGCGCCACCGCCACCACCAGGGCAGGCTGAGCCAGCCACAAAATGAATAAATAAAGAAACAAACACAATAAGCAAACAAATAAATAAATAAATAAAAATTAAAAAAAAAATAAATGCATTATTGAATAGAAGGCTCATTTTATTTATTTTTATTTATTT
>PVKN010001424.1:0-52303 GCA_004027915.1 Capromys pilorides
TAGTTTACCTCAGTACTTAAAGGTAATGTGTAGCACTGCTTTCATCTTTAAAGGACGTGTGTATGTATATTTATGTTCTCATTTTTGCATCCTTATAAGCAAACACATTTTTATATACTTATTATATGGTTCTTTATAAACTTACTGTTCTCTGTATATTTATTAAAAGCTTGTAAACTTTTATAAAGTGTCTTCAACACATAGTTTTGGGAATTTCTTTTAGAAATTTTGTAATACTGCCATAAGAGCTCTACCAGCGAGTTACTTTTTAAAAAATATTTTTAAACATTAAATATCATCATTACCAGACATTTAGAGTACATAGCTGGCACATTTTGATTATTCTCGTACTGTAGGAGTTTTGGAGTTCAATTCAGTTTTTAATTTTTTCCAATACAAAAGGAATATTAATCACTGAAGATACAGAACAAGTTAAAGGTAAATAACATGCTGATATGTGTGAAATATCTTAACTGTAATAAGCTTTATTTATAGTATTTCCTGAATTTTATAGAAAATACGGAAGGCTGCTGAAATATGTTGCGGGAAATGCATGGCGCGGTGCCATGATGAAACAAACGCTGGCCCCTGCGAGGTGGAGGAGCTGGAGCTCAGAACCCGAATGGGCTCCCTGCCCTCGGGTCCCGTTTGCACATTGGGGAGATGAGCTGAGCTCGGACCAAACACGGCAGGCCGAGCCAGTCCCAGCCAGTCCCAGCCTCTCCTAACCAGTCCCAGCCAGTCGGGCCCAAGCAGCGTCATGGCGCTGTGCTTTCTTTCTGTAAGGGCGCCCTGCAGACCAGACCCGCACAGAGCAGCTTTTGACTTCGCTGGTGTAGTTCGTCGTCTTTCAAGAAGCACACCTCTGCTTCTAGTTGAGATTTACTTTTTATTCTTGCCTGTCGTCATTCTTTTGTCGTGATTTTAATCTAATCTTTATGTTGTAAGCCTTCACTTGCCAAGCTGTTTTATAACGCAGCTTCTAGCAGCCTCCGAACCATAAGTTGCAGGCAGAAGGAAGAGCCGGAGGCAGTGTGGTCACTTTCTCCCAGCAGCTGCTGAGCCGTCACTGAACCTGTTTGTTCTTACCATGAGTTGCGCTTGTGTGCTACTTCATATGTAAAAATGCAAATCTAAGAAAAGCTACAGTTTTTGGCCTTTTTGAGACAGGGTCTCACTGTCCAGTTCAGGCTGACCTTGAGCTCACTTTTGTAGCCCAGGCTGGTCTCGAACTCACACCCTCCTGCCTCAGCCTCCCAAGTGCTGGGATTACAGGCCTGCGGCACCACGCCCATCCCATACAGCCTTAAATTATAGGGTAATTTAATTAACCACCTCTATCCTCTTGGTTGGTTAGATTTACATTTGAAGTTAAGAGAAAGATCTACGTTCAGACAGTGCAGCTTAACCAGAGCCCGTAATTATTATCCCTATCTAAACATCATCTGTTTTCTTAAACTTCATTGTCATGAGTTCATCATTTAGGAACTGGGATAGCAGTTGTAGTATTTAGCTATATTTTCTCACTGCAGTTTCCTTAATTTAGTATTCATTTTACTGATCACTTTATTGCCTTTAAAACAATTTGTTGAGCACTCTAAAGTACAGTGGTGACTGATTTATTGGGCACCAAGAAGTGAATGTCTCAGGTGCTCCCAAGTGCTTTAACACCTAGAAAAGAGCCGTAGTGAGGGTCTGTTAAATGGGGTAAGGAGATATCATTGTGCTTCGTATACAAGAGGAGACAAAGTTCACTTTCCTTTCTAAAAATTTAATTAGACCTACTTGATTTCTAGGTTAAAGAATGCTAACTAAGGAAGGCCCATAGAAAGGCCAGAAATGATTCTCCCAGAGGTCTTTTTCTTCTGCTCAGCTGTCTACACACATAATTAAGTACATTGGAGACCCCAGCCTTCCACAATATCAAGCCAACACATCTGACCTGAGAAAAGTCTGACCATGTGTCCTCCAGTGTTTGGTATTTACATGGGACGTATTAAGCACTCAACAAATGGTAGTTGATGGGTTGGGTCTTACTTGCCAAGTTTGGCAAGATGCACCCTAAGTGCTTATTTTTTTAATCTGTTGAGCAAAAACATTTAATAAAGTGCTTAAAAATACCTCAGAAATTTTGCTGAAGCCTAACATTGCTTTTGGCATGATTGATCGTGCACTATTCTTGCCAGAAGTAATTTCTCCATTGCTTTAGCTCTCCCAAGATCAGTGATACCAAACTTTTTAACTTGCACGGGACAAGGAAAATATCTCAAATTATTATCAGCCTTAGGTTGCCAGTGTTTTTATTTCATTGAAAAGTATGGGGGAAAAAAAGGAAAGCAACAGTACCACTGCCTGCTGTCCTCATTTCATCAGGAAAGAGAAACTCAACCTCGCACAGCCACTCAGCTCCTGGGAAGCACAACTGGAGACCACTTTACCTCTGAGTGCTAACCCAGGCTCATGCTGAAGGCGAGACCTTGCCATAAACTGCCCGTCTGAAGGCGTGTGTGCTGTGCCAATAAATATTCAATTATATTATTGAAATGTGAGCTTGGGGTGGAAGCGAATGAATCAGCCCTGGTTTTTGCTTTTTAATTTTACTAAATTGAGCATGTTTCTTGGCTACATTAAACTGTGGAAATCGCACCCTTGTATCAAGCAGGGTTCTGCCCCAAGGGTCTCAGGGTCCAGTACTGCGGACTCCTGGCCCCACAGGTAACGGCCGGAGGCACCAAGACCAAGCTGGGGAATCCCCGGGGAGCCTGGAGTCTGCAAGGCTCCTCTTCATTGGTCCATAGGTGGCCCACTCACCCACGGCATGAGAGACGCAGGTGAACAGATGTAGCCCAGCTTTGCTATGGTGCTCGCTCCTTGACTCATCTCTTAGAGTCATGAAACAGTTGTATCAAATCAAGGGGAAGAGGAATTTACCGGGATAGCTGGCAGACTTTTAGTGAGGTTTGTTATAACAGAGTCCGGATGTAAGTGATGGTTCCGTGGTTATCCTTTCCCGATCTTAAAGGGCATGAGATAGTTATTTACAACAGAGCGTGTGAGCCACCCCAACAACTCCAGGCACCCAAATGTGGTGGAGAGCAGAAGCCCACACAGGAGAGGACACACTGTGAGTGGTGGACACCTGCTGCCTCCGATGCACATTCTCAAGTATGTCCTTATCAGTTCCAGCAGTTTAACATCTTTTAAGAAGAAGGGTAGACAATTTTGTCTGCAAATAAGTTAGCTTTATTTATTTATTTATTTATTTGTATTTTAGGGAAGGATCTACAGAGTGTCCAGGGTCTCTACTAGATGGGACACATAGTGACCCACCTGTGCACAGCCTCCCACGAGCTGGGATTACAGGTGCACACCAGCACGCCCAGTCTCAAATGCCATCTCAGCACACCCCGGGGGCAGGGCCGGCACAGCGGGCCCAGGGATCAAACCCCTGGCCCCTGTCCTGCTTGCAGGCACTTTACTGTGCTGAGCTATTTGCTAAAAGTAAGTTAGCTTTTAAAAGGCTAACTGGACTGGGGAGATAGGTCAGTGGTCTAAGCACCTGCCTGGCAAGTGCAAGATCCCAAATTTGGTCTCCGATACCACATGCCATGCTGGCCAAGACCGGGCATGGTGGCACATGCCTATAATCCCAGTGCTGGGGAGACTGAGATGGGAAGATCAGTATGGGTCCTAGCTGCATAGTGAGACCTTGTACCAAATAAATAAATGATTTTTTTAAAAATTAAAAAAAACTAACTGAACATACCACTGAATTGGTTTTGTTGTTGTTTGTTGTTAGTGTCTTTAGTACAGGGTCTCACTACACTGATTGGACTTGCAGTGTTCATCCTGTTTTCAGCCTCCCAAGCACTGGGATTACAGGTGCCTGCCACCATGCCAAGTCTCCGTCATCAGTGTGCCCCAGGAGTGGGGCCAGCATGGCACACCAGGGATCAAACCCTGGTCCCTGCATGTGCCTGAGCAGGTGCTTTAGCCTGCTGAGTTGTCTGGCTGGCTCCACTGAATTGTTGATAGTGGCAATAAAATAACTTAGGTGTTCATCAATAGCTTATGTATAAATAAATGAAAATTATCCTTTCAGTCAGATGCTATTCACTCAGCAATGACTTTGACTTACACTGGGCAGCATAGAAAATGACTATGAGAATCGCAGTGCGTGTTTACGACAGTGGGTAGGGTATGACATATGTGTGCACACATGCAGGTCCTAAAGGCACTGAAATGCTTCCTCCTGGTTCTGGGGGCCTTTTTGGTGGTGTTTCCTAAGAAGATTTGTCAGTTTGCCCAGTGACTGGGCAGAAATGGTAGTCCACCTCTCTGCAGCCATTGGTGGCAGTGTGGAGATCTTAACCAGAAGGCCTGGGAAAGGCAGTCCTGGCATCTTGGGACTCTGGAACAAGGGAGGGCATCTCACCATCTGTGGCTTCATAGCCTCCACCTCTCCACAGTTCAGGCTAGAGGCCAAGAGCGCATACTGATGCTCAGAATAAAAGGACATAATTCATCTTGAATTCTGTCTAAAGAAGCTACACGTGATGAGAATAGCAAGGTGCTTTGAATTTTAAGCATGGTTTTGAATCCCCACTTTAAAGTGTGGAAATTCCAAGAAGGGTAAATTTGAGTCCTGTGTAGGCTGTAGGCAAGAAAACTGTTGCACCTTGAGACCATAATGTTAGTGAAGTGCATCAGACCTGGAGTTTAAATGCTACGTGGTTTCTTTTACATGAGAAATCCAAAGAATGGACAAAGAGCAAAGTAAAAAGCACATGACAGGAAAACGGAAATGTGGAAATCCCATGGCATTCAAGCCGTCCGCTATGCTCCTGGTCCCATGGTAGAGTTCCGCAGCTCCTGCGGCACAGGTCCCTCGAATTTTGAGTCCAGCTCTCTCTGAGATCTTAGCAGGCGAGCGTGACGTAGCAGCACCCTGCAGGCGTCCTTGGAAGGAGACGTTAGGAGGTGAGACTGAAGCTGTTCCAGTTCAGAATCAGCTCACATCGGGAGCTTTGCTAAATGAAACACTCATTCGCGAAATTTCTAATTATTCTTTGCTAATTTGTGCTGAAAGTCAAAAGGAATAATGTCGGGTTATGCTCTCCTTTCGATAAATTACCCCTGTGTGCCATTCCATTTGCATGCCTGGGTAAAGCTCAACAGTAACACGTAAGCTGCGGGGGAGCTTTTTCTCTAGAAAGCGGTAACTTTGTCACCACCAAGGAGTAAACCGTGTTGCAGACTCTAAATTTGAAGTGAGCTTGTTTCACTAATCAGAAATTACTCAGGCACAAGCCGTTAAGAAAATTACTTACTTTTAATCTTCATTCTTGAATGAAAATTCTTCATTTCCCATCTTACACAGGACAGCAAGTAGCAAGGAGGCAAGTCGAAAGCCATAGCTTCTCATGACTAGAACGACTCAATGTTTGGCTTGACACATGTTTAGGGTTGCTTCAGTTCTGTAAATTCCTTACATGTGGCTTTCATAAGCTAGATAGCCACACAGGCCACTCGTGACCCAGGTTGTATTCCAGCAGCCACTGGCACATGCACCCAAAGTCCTCTCCATGTGAGGCTCTTGGGAACGCGTACACCGTGAACGTAGATCTGTTCTCTAACTACTTTGGTCACTACAGGCCCCAGAAGCCAGTCTGTCCATGGGGTCAGGAGTGACACCCCGGTGTGCCATCCCCTGCTGCTGGTATCTGTTCTCAGGAGACAAGAAAGGAGTAGAGAGCACATTGCCTCCTGGGCAGGAGGTCAGGAAACAGTTGCTGTGTTGCTTTTGGATACAGCAAGATGAAGGGTGTGGCTACTGTTGATAAAGTACATCCAAATTAAAATCTTAAGGAAGCAAAATTGTGTTCTACATTTTGGAGGAATCATAATAACTTGGTCCTGGTAAAGGCGTGTTTCTGACTGTAGTTGCCAAAATCAATTTTTCTTGTGATGTCTCATTTTCAAGTGATACCATTCTAGAATATAGAAATTTTAAGTTAATTTTTTAAAAAATTAAAAAGAATTTGAAATATGCATATTAAATAATAATCCAAATTAAAAATGTAAGAGCTAGAAATTGAAGGAGACTGATGAAGCTAGAGCTTTACAACAGTGTGAAGTTCTGTTTCCGGTTCTCTGAACCAGAGCCTGGCCGCACCCTGGTCCCACGCTCGCCTTCCTGGGTGTCTATTTCCATAGGGCAGCTCTGCTTGGGCTTAAAAGGCAGTCATTCCGATAAGATTGGAAATATATAAGTATTCCTCCCTTTCAGCCCCGTCGTACAGAACTAATGATTTCTGCATACAAACCTTATGATTTGTCTCTAAAGGATTTTTCTGAAATGTATTACTATTTATAAAATAGGTCAAATCAAGAACACTACATCTTCTTATAAAGTGCAGTGATAATGGTACCAGAGGTAAGATGCCCAAGTCCCTGCTATTAGCGCTGAGGGGCTTTTAGGCCCACAGGCCTACAGTGCTCTATTCTGGTGACGTGGGATCCTTGGAACCCGGCGCACTTCAGGCTCATTTCCTTGGCCACAGATGCAGCATGTCAGGGTTGAATGCCACCACCCACAGAGGCGCATCCATCCTCATAAATCTGCGGATGTGGTGGCACATGCCTGTAATCCTAGTCCTCGGGAGGCTGAGGCAGGAGAATTGTCGAAGTTCGAGACCAGCCTGGGCTGTAAATTGAGCACAAGGCCACCCTAAACTACATAGCAAGACCCTGACTCAAACAGACAATAATAAATAAATCAATCTGCAGATTCTTCAGTGGGTTCAGAACTTGGAGACGAAGATCTTAGAAATTTCTGTGCCTGTCTCCCCCCACCTGTGACTTGCTGCCTGCATGCTGCACAAAACTGGCAGCAGCCTTTCCCAGAGACACACTTGTCACACCTTGAGTGTGACCACGGCAGCCTGGTTGTGTGTCCCCGGGCACCCCAGGTCAGTCGGAAGGTCTTGGCAGGTCACCTACGAAAGCACCAGTGACCTTACAACACCTGAATAGGGCTTGCCATCTGGTGTCTTGAAACAGTTCCCCGACACAGAGTTGAAAGCAGGTATAGCTGTGAGCCTGGACCACGCTGACCCCGTCGGTGGAATGCTTGGTGGCCAACACCGTGCTGTCACGTCCATACCAGGCACACCAAGCCCATGTGACATGCTCTTTTCTACGAGAGTGCAGCTTTCTTTCTGATGTGAATATCAGAAGGAGGGACAAAAAGTACATAACCTTTTTAAAATCTTGTTTTTGGCAATATCTTGAAAAATCTTTTTATCTCTGGGTTTCTCTTGATTCACCACACTAATAGTGAGGAGCGAATGTGTGGATCCCCCAGCAATTAGGAGTTTTGCGTAGCACATTTATGCTTCTCAGCATGCACATCTGCGCATGACATCACGACCTCTGGTGCCCAGAGCTGTAGGCCCGTCCGTGGTGACCACAGGGCTGGGCCTTTCTGTGCTCTTCTACCTTCCCAGCACGAGGTTGTCATCCTCTCTGGCCCTAAGGAGCCAAATGCGTCAAATGCCCATCTGAATGACACAAAATTGTCCATGTTGAGGTGTCAGAAAAGAAGCTTAATGGTCAGAAGTATGGCTGGTTTTATCACTCATTTGAATTACCATATATTTTTTAAAGTTTTAAGTTGTTACTGCTTCTGCTGTACTATTTCTCCATGACATAGAAACTTCTAGTTTGGCTCATAGGTTGTTGACTTGATGCAGTTGTGAAATGCGTGGAATACAAATGGATGTGTCATAACACCTTAACGGCCAGCTGCTGTGTGCGTGACCATCTGTGAATAAAATCAAAAAGTCACTGTTCATCCCATGCGAATGGCTGCTAACTCCTTCTATCTAAACCAACTATGCCAATAAGAGTGAACACATTCCCAGATCCTAACTTGAGACAGTTTCTAAAGTACCTGAATACATGATCTTCAGATCTGCTTTAGGTGTCTGTACTTTAGTCAGATGTACTGTGTGTCTGTATTTTGAGAGAAAATCAGGATTAGACTCCAAAAAGAGCAGGCACCGGAGTCCAGCTGGTGCAGGACCCTGCCCCAGCTCCCCCACCCCCTGTCCTCATCTTACTCTCCATCAGCAGCCTGGTAGTAGAACCAGGGACAGTATGGGGAGGGAGACGTTGCCCAAGCAAAGCATGTTGGTTGGAAAGTTTGGACAGCAGCAAGAACAGCATTTCAGTGGGGCTGGAAAAAGAGGAGCCTATTAACTGCACGCCTCCAGGACCTGGCCTAGCTCTGGCTGCTGGCTGGTCCTTCTGCCCTGGGTCCCCCGCTATCCGCGCTGATGCGGGGTCCTCCCTACAGAACTGTGCTGTGGTCCCCACACATCTCATTGTGGATCCTGGTTTGGGTGCTCCCAGAACTCCTCCTGTCTATCTTGGCATCAGCCATATTCTTTTGGAATTCTTTGTGCTTTAGCCCCTGTCTCCAGCTCACTGTAAAGACTGAAAAGAGAGTGAGTGAGTTATGTGCATACCTGTAACCCAGTGCCCTGCATAGTCATTGCGTCAAATGCCCATCTGAATGACACAGAAATGTCCATGTTGAGGTGTCAGAAAAGAAGCTTAATGGTCAGAAGTATGGCTGGTTTTATCACTCATTTGAATTACCATATATTTTTTAAAGTTTTAAGTTGTTCTCCAGAAACAAAGTATACTCGAGTCTGACCATGTGTCAAGAGTTGCTTCTTGTGCGTGTATGTGTGTACATATAACTCTTTCTAAAAAGATGCACTCTTTTGAAAAGGCATTTCCTGGGTGAGAAGTATAGCTCAGTGGTAGAATCCTTGCCCACCAAGCGTAAAGTCTTGGGTTTGATCCCCAGCCATGCAAAAAAAAAAAAAAGCATTTCTCCCAGAAAGCAATGAGCCATGCATGAGGCACAGTAATGCTTGAAGCCCGTGCCCTTAACCTCATTACATTTGTATAACACAGTTGTGTTCAGATTCTTGAGCATAAATTAAATATGATAGGGAATAAGTGCCTTGGAAAATACATTTGGGAAATAGATGAAATAATGTGAAGATAAACATGAGAACAGAAAGCTAGTCCACAGAAGGAGGTCTTAGAGAAGGTCAAAGCACTTGAAATTGATGCTTTACCTAAATAAAACTTTGTATGTGTCATGCACATCTAAATTTCATTGGAATCTACATTAGCTTTCCATTACTGTAATAAAATACCTGAGACAGTCAAGTTAGAAGGAATAGTTTATTGTGGTTCACAGTTTGGAAGTTGTAGTCCATGGTCAGTTGGTGGAATTGTTTTGGCACCTGTGATGAGGCCACATCTCGTGGTACAAACACATGACAGGAGGCTGCTGTCTCCGCAGCAGCCAGGAAGGACAGGGGAGCCAGTCCCCAGTGCCTCAGACCTCTCACCTCCCTGCTGCCTGTCAAACACCAAAGTGGGGGACATCAAGGTCCAGGCCCCAGCAGAATCTTGAGCCAATATTAACTATAGTGTGGAACGGTTTTGTGTGGAGTGGGGTGCGAGTGGTGTTTTGGTCTGTCTATGTCAAATCACTGTACATCTCTTGTCACATCTGTGCCTTCTGAAATACTCGCTTATCAGCTGCAAGCAGATAAGTGCTTCTTTCCTAAGTCAACACTAGTTTTCCTTTTGCAGGTGTAAAAGCCTAAAACCAATAGCCCAGAAAACCCAGCTGTTTTTTCATGGACTGTTAGCCGGGATGCCACTTAGAAGAAGCTGCCTCTTGCTCCTCCTCAGGCCTGTGGGAGCTGGCCCTGTCTGACTGGTAACTCTCCACCTTCCTTTTCTAGTGGCATTGGCAGAAATTGGCCGTGGGCCTCTGGAGGCAGCAGTATTCTGGCAGAATTTGGGACACTGCATCTGGAGTTTATGCACCTGAGCCATCTGTCAGGAAACCCCATCTTTGCTCAGAAGGTGATGTTCTCTGCACTGCTCTGCTGGCTCCGCCCCCTCAGACCACCCAGCTGCCACCACCACTCTGCCCATCTGCCCTGGTAGCTGTGCTCAACTTGGGCTCTCATGATGGCCTACCAGAACCTGGTGGCTTGAGCAACAGAAATCTGCTTCCCATGGTTCCTCAAGGCCGAGGGAGGCAAGATCAGAGAGTGGACAGGTCGGGTTCATGCCAAGGGTTTCTGGGCCCTGTGTCTCTCTTGAGCCTTTTGCCTGCACAAAGCAGGGACGGGGGACGCTCTTCACCCTGTCAGTCTGAGGCCCTGGCCTTGTCATGAAGGCTATATTGTTCTGACCAGACCTCCCAGCACCCTTCACTGAGGCTCGGGGTATCCAGATGGCAGCTTGGGGAGGATGCCACCTGGGCACACAGACTTCGTCTGTGTCAGCACAGACCTAGTCCCTTTCTGGGTGGGCTCTGGGGACTGAAGGTATCAGCCACTCAGTGCTCACTCGGTGCTACCATTTTGTGATAATGATAAACTGATGGCGACTACCTTGTTCTAACTCCAAAACTCTTCAGTCAACTCCTTTGTCTGAAGGGTAAAAATATAACCAGGAGAAAAAAAATAGCATGAGAATTTTTCAATTTGCAAAGTAATGTTTCATTTTCTGTTGTAGGTGATGAATATCCGAACAGTACTAAACAAACTGAAAAAACCCAAAGGCCTTTATCCTAATTACCTGAACCCCAGTAGTGGACAGTGGGGTCAACGTAAGTCTGAAACTTCATTCCTTCAGCTCATGGGGATGGAGGGCACGAGAATCAGAGGGCTCCTTACACACACAGGCTGTGGCATGGGCAGGTGGCACTATCGGGAACAAGCATGTCACCTGCATGTCAACGTGCTGAGTAGGGGCACAGGCAAACACACTTGAGACAATTAGCTGGAGAGAGACCTGCCCCGGGAGAGCGTCAGGCAGTGAGAAGCCGGTCGGGTGCCGAGGGACAGGGGCTCTTGTTCTGCAGACGGGTTGTACCGAGTGGCTTTGCGTCATGCTGCTGTTGAACGTTTTCTCTTTCTGCACAGAGCTCAGAAGTTGGAGGCACAAACAGTGCTTTGTGGACTTAGTGTTAAGCTACTAGATCCAGGCTCTGACAGGAGAGTTACCTTTAATGCAATGTCACACACAGTCTGGACACCAGAAGCCCATGCTTCAGACTTCAGACTGCTCTGAATGACTGTAAGCCCCCATGAGTGAAGGCCAGGTCCCCAAGCCAGCTTGGGGCTGCAGGGGTAGACGAAGTAGCAGCTGAAAGCAAGCGAGGAGTGTTGAGCGAGCCAGCAGCTTTAAGTCTTCCTCTAATTCGGCTTTATATTTAAAGACCACATCCTTAGGTGAGCACGTTGCGCTGCTACTGTGTAAGTGTTTGTCATTCCATGCTGACTTCCACACCTGCTGAGTAGCAGTGGCCTCGGGTCCCAATGCACTCTACCACTGCTTAAGAAATGCCAGCCCCACTGTGTGTGCTCTTAGTGAAGCAGCACCAGCTGCTGGCCTGGGTGCTCGTCAGCTGCCTCTTATGTGTTTCCTGTGGCAGAAGGAGAGTGCCTGGAGCTCCTCCCTGCACAGCGGGGGAGGGTGGTCAGCGCGGAGAGGCCCCACGTGTGCTCAAGCTGTGAGACCACCGCTGCTTGCTTGCCGTGGCTGGCGCCTGCTCTCCATGGCACTGTGGTGACTGCTGTTTCATGGTCACTGTTTTTCTTGGAAGAATAATGAAAAGCAAACTGGTTATCTAGACTTAGGCTTATTTTCAAGAACATGTCTACCAATTACCTGTCACTTCAAGGAAACGTGATAGAATTTGAGCCAACGATAAAATTTAAGTTTCTAACTAAAAATTAGATTCTTGGGAGACATGGATCTGCCCCCACGAATTTGACCCCAGGGGTCTTGTGATGAGGTTGATGGTGATACGAACTAATGGGGCTGTACTGGTGCACAATGGGATGTGTCGACACTGGGAAGGTTTGCATAGCTCCCGGGGGTGGTAGTTGCCAGTGACCCATGCTGCTGTTGCAGACTCATGCGTGAGAAAAACGTCACTCAGACACTGGCCGGGCCAGGAGGTTCTGATGGAACTGAGCACAAGTTTTGGATGCAGCTCCCAATTGTGCATTGCAGCTCACCGTTAAAAACACCTTAACCCTTAAACAAGCTCTCGTCATGGTTTGTAGCATCAAAAGAAATATCCACAATTATCTAGGAAGGTTATTAAAATACTGTTGCTTTTCCTGCCAGTAAAACTGTTCAAGGCTGACAATTCTCTGTGTATTTTAGCCAAAATAACACGTAGCAGTAGACTGAAGTTAAAGCAGAGCGGGGAGCCCCGCTGCCTTCTAGGAAAGCAACACGAAGGAGAGTTGCAAAACTGTAAAGCAGGACCCATCTTCCCACTATTTTTTGTAAAGTAACATTTTATGAAAATATATTAATATCACAGCTACAATAATTGCTGTTTTTAGTGAATCAAAAAGCTTTTAAAATTACGTTTTAATTTCCCAATGTAAATACTGAAAGTGCTCGTGTCAGCAGTTTCCTCGGGGTACTTGTTTATTTTTAAGCATGTAAAAGTCCTGACATAAGTTTGAGAGCCACCAGAGTGTTGGGGCACAAGATGACACAGTTGTGCAGCAGGGTGACTGCTTTTGGAATTATCCAGCATAGATCTCAGATGCTGGAGGAGGAGGAGTGCCTGAGATTTACTGCTGCATTTCTTTAGGATTTGGAAATCACAGTGAAGAGGGACAAGAAGCCATTTGCACCTGGGGCACCGTGCACTGTGTGTTTGGCCTCTCCCCTGGCACATAGAGTCCTTTGTGCTTGGGTTTGTTGGCTGCAGTTGCCTGCGGGAAACATGAAACAGATCAGCCTCACATCCGCCTCCCCTCCATCCTGGGTTCCAGCCCCGAGAAGATGGGCTTAGTTTTGTTCTTTTTAATCGTGGCTGCCTGGCCATGTAAACATGTGTGGCTGTTCCTTGGCCTTACTGCCGCTCCTTCCTGTACCAGGGCCCAGCTTGGTTGTCATTTCTTCTAGAAGCTTCTCCGCCAAGGGCTTGTGTAGCGGTTGTCAGCATCCACGCCTGGCCACCTGCTTCCTCTCCTGCCCCACCACACTGAGTGCTTCCTGTCATGACCCTTTCCTGACAACTCCCACACATCCCATCCCCTCTGAGAGCCCTGACGAGGGTAGCCCGCCTGAGGCACGCATGGAGATCACGCACAGCATCTTAGGCCTAATCCACGTTTACTTCCTTGAATTTTGTAAAGATCGTGAGCTGTGTGTGTCCTTCAGCCTCTGCTTTTGGTAATGGCTCCAGTTCCTGTTTCCTAAGTTGCCCTTGCTCCTCAGCCCTGGCTGAGAGACAACAGCCTGCCTGGGCACTGGTGCCAGCTGTGGTGTCGGTGCGTGTGTCACCGCTGGTGTCAGCAATGGATTACCTCAGGAGAAATTCAGGCTCGGGTATGCCGAGTGACTGTAGGACAGGTTAGGCATGAAAACACCATGTGTATTCTCCCTAACAGTGGGAGCCTTTTCCTGCTGGGAACCCTGTGTGTCCCCCAGGCCCACTGCACAGTTACAGGGACCCTGTCGCGTGTGATGCATTGTCAGGAGATGTGTTGTCACCTCTGCTCCTTTTTTCTTTTTTTCAAATGTGAAAGTTTTATAAGCAGAGAATGTAAAAACTGACACTTAGCAAAATTAATTAAAACAGGAACCACTACTTGGGCCCTTTTTAAATGACTCTCCAAACTCCAAATGTGTTTCTTCTACCTAGTAGAGAATCGTAACCCAGCAGAAGCCAAGCTGCTCTGGCTGCTGGGTTTTAGCTCATTGCTTTAACTGCAAAGGACGTGTCTGAATGAGGGCCGTCATTTCCTGTTACTTGGTTTTGTCCTTTGTTTGGTGACAGTCACTGGACAGTGATTTGCTTTCCCATGCATCACTGGCGTTTGTCTCCTGCGATCATGTTTATAGCAAGAGAGCTTGTTATTGATGAGCTGGTGCTCAGTCTGTTTAGTGTGTAAATGTCAGAGGTTCCTGTGGTGATTTATTTAGGAAGCTGTAAAGGTCACTGTTATGGTTCATGTCTAGTTGTCCCCCCAAAGTCTTATGCAATCATGGGGCAGGGACTTCTAGAGTTTGAGACTTGACTCATGATCCACTGGGATTATGTGTTTTAAGTACGGATGGGATTATGGGTCTGAGTCCTTCTGGGATTATGGGTGTGGCCTAAGGCGGATAGGTTGAGGCAGAGAGCCTGAATGTAATATAAAGAGAAAGAGAGACAGACGCTGGCTGCTGCTCTCTGCACCCTGGTTGGTAGGTTGCCTCTGTTACCATTTTGTTGCTGTTCTGCCACCATGAACTGGATGCTCTCTGCCCTGTTCCACTCAGCCTTGGGCCAGCCGAATATGGACTGAAACCTCCAGCAACTATGACATAAATAAACCTTTCCTTCCTTCATTTTGGGTGTCAGGTATTTGTCCCAGCAATGAGTAAAAAGTAACTAAGACAGTCACTTTGAACTATTTTAAGAATTAGACTTACAACCTTAGAAACACACTTTTTCCATTAAAATTAATTAATATAATTCTGGGCTTTCTGCAGTAAGAAAATTGCATATGTAAGTAGTTAAAAATATGGCCCTTCCTGCCTGAGAGTACAGCCTTTATAAGGGTTGTTTTAGGAGAACTTTCATTTGTCCCCTCATTGCTTGTTTATCGAGGGCAGAATACTTCCTGGGCCCTGATGTGGACTGGGAACAGAACAGGCCTGGTCGCAGCTCTCGGAGACAGAAACAGTTGGACTACATTGTGAAACCGCAGCAGTGGGCATGTGCTCTGCTAGGGCTGGTGATGGGGAACTGTGGTGTCAGCAGCTCCCCAGAGGACATCCACAGTGCCTGTGGGAAGTACGCACACCTCAGGCAGAGAGCAAGGCCTGGAGGCCACCTGGTGGCCTGCATGAGCTGTTCTTGAGGAACTGAAAGGACCATGTGGCAAGGGATCAGAGAGCAGTGGCGTGGGGGGTGTGGGGGGGGGGGACACTGTGTCAGGGAGACTGGCCTCGCTCAGAGCCTCTGGGCTCGGAAGACCAGGGCTGCAAGGCCAGGGGTGCCGGGACTCATGCCTGAAGAGGGTCCTCACAGGCCGCAATGTGGAAGCCCCAGCCGCGCCTCCGTAGTGTGGGTCGCCTTCTTGGACTTCCTGGTTCCATGCGGCAGCGAGAGCACGTGGAGCTGCTGGGCTCTCTGGGCTTCAGCAGATTTAAGTGGAAATAACCCCCATGCCAGAGCAGAGGCTGGCAGTCCTACGGCCACTACAGATGCAGAGGCACGGGGAAGGGTCAGCAGAGCGGGGATCGCAGTGAGGACAGAGGAGTACGTGGGCTCAGGAGCTGCAGGAAGTGGGATTCAGGGTCTGGGAACATGGGGGTGCTGAGGGACAGGGAGGGGTGACTGTCTCAGGACTGCTGGGCAAATCCTGCCCTGCCTGCACCCAGCACCACCAGCAGCCTTGGGGGAGCCCTGAGCAGAGGTGAGGGTGAGGGACAGGTGCTGAGCTGAGCTGCCTGTTCAGAGCGCAGTACCCACGTAGACGCCCGGGAGTGCTGATGGCAGGGGCCGAGCTGTGGCCTTCATCGCTGCAAAGATGCCAGCGTGCTTTGTGTAACTGCTGACAGATGTCCTCGGTAGGTAAAAGCAGCTCTTGGCTAGGAAAAGTGAACATTGAGATTATCTCAATTCTAGGAACGCTGTTTTAGACCAATTACGTTTCTGGCTTTGTAAAGAAATGTGCTTTAAAAGTAAAAAATTTAATTCAAGCCATGAATTTTATGCATTTTGTGGCAGAGAGCAGGCAGATGTAGACATGCCCCGGTGACTTGTGGGGGAACCGGCACTCACGGCCCAGCCTGTTGCCTATGCCTCTGTGCTCTCATTGTGGAATGAGGAGCCCGCCTGGCGCTGCAGGGTGGGAGCAGGCCGGAAGAAGGGCAGGGCATCCCAGGCAGAGGTCAGGAGCACGAGCTTCAGCTGCCTTCTCCTGCTCCTCTACCCCGCTGGTTTCTGACCACTCAGATTGTAGCACTGGAAAGGTAGTAAAGGCGAGACCCTCCGGAGCGCCCCGCTTCATTCCAAGTCACTTTAGGAAGACTCGCTAACATTGATAGCTTTGACCAAATTTCACATTACCCAAAACAAAAAGTGCACAGAAACATACATACTATAAACACTAACCTGGAGCTTGGACTAGAGCAGACTTCCGGAGATGGGCGGCTGCAGGCGTCTGTCACCGTGTTCCACGGCCACTCTGCCATGCCGAGGCTGCATCCCCAAGCGCAGCCACCCCACCTCCTTGTCTCATACACCTTCTGCCAGCAGGAGATTTGTAGGCCTTACATGTACTGCGCTGCGGGCGATGTAGTGTTTGCATCCTCATTGCTAGTGGGACTTGGCCGCACTCTGTGAATTAAGGCTAAGTCACTGACAGCCACTCCCCTCTCTCTGCAGATCATGTGTCAGTCGGAGGGCTTGGAGACAGCTTTTATGAATATTTACTGAAAGCATGGTTAATGTCTGACGAGACAGACCTGGAAGCTAAGAAGATGTATTTTGATGCTGTGCAGGTAACCCGGAATTTAAATCATCTTCCCCTCTAACTTGTAACTTGCATGTTCATCCGGCTGTAATGAAAAGGTGGGCCGCTGCCGAGCAGGCGGGTTACAGAGCACTTCCCGCTGGCTGGCGTTCAGCATCTGCCACTGTAGCGCTAACAGTCACGCCGCGCACACTTAGTTCAGGACATGGTCCCTCACTTAGGAGCCTTGGCTATCTGCGTGATGCGGTCAGGAGCCAGACTGCGCAGGAGACAGCGGCCGCAGGGGACTAAATCAGCGATGTTGCCGAGATTGCGGACAGTCCCCAAGTAAACTTGTCCTCTGAGATGCTTGTCAGGATATGTGGAAATCCACATGTAAAAACCTGAACACACCAATATTCAGATCCAGGAGTAGTTTCCAAAGACCTCGCCGACGCAGGTCTGGGAGGGAATGCTCCGACAGGTCTGGATTTCTGAGGAAGTGGAGGGCCGCTGGGTTTTCTCAGTGCTTCAGGTAATATTTGCCCAGTTTTTCAGGTGAGGCTATTGACCCCCAAGAGATTATGCACACAACCAAAATTAAAAGTAAAGTGTGCCAGCACAGCCCCTTCAGCCTCACCAGTGGGGTTGGATTGTGACTCAGGCTATCGGTGCCACACCTGCAGGGTGTTTACAGGCAGCGAGGTAGGAGCTACTTAGCAAAGCCTCAGGAGACGCCGTGCTGGAAATAAGTGCAGGAATCTTCTCGGCTGATGCTCAACAGAAAACTAAAGCGAGGTCAGAAAACAGATTCCAGAAAAGGATTGTTCCATATAAAATATTTGCATGCCATGCCGGCCCCGTCCCCGGGGCACGGTGAGATGGCAGCTGAGACTGGACGCAGTGGCGCACACCTGTAATCCTAGCACTTAGGTGCCTGAAAACAGGAGGATCACTATAAGTCCGATCTACATAGTGAGACCCTGTAGACCCTGTACTAAATACATAATGAAAGAAAATATTTGAACTTATACTCAACTTTTCAGGAACATAAATATTCAGCAGAATCATGTTTTGTAATTAAGAGTTTATGTGGGTAACTGCTGTATATTCTTTAATATTAATTATCAAGGTTCTCAAATAACATGATAAAACCATGACTGAATCCTCAGAAAACTGACTTTTTGCTTGCCTTCTAGGAAATCATTTTATAACCAACAATACTAGTTCATACAGTAGTAGACATGACCGTTAGTGTGGCCATTGTCTGACTGTGTCTCTAGCAGGGTCCAGATGACTTTGACACAGCTCTGTCTCCTTTGTCTAAATGGAAATGTAGCTGTCTCGGAGCTGGTTGAGTAGGCTGAGCGCTCCCTGCCCCCGCCCCGTGGCGCTTGGCAGCCTCACCAGACAAAGCACAGGCGTCTTCTGCTGCTGCATTGGAAGGCTCGGGCCCTGGCCTTCTGAGGGCCAGCCTGTGTCAAGGACAGCCTGTGTGGGGACATCAGAAACAGCCCGGCTGTGGCCCTGAGGTCTCCTTGCAGTGAGGTTTGTTCTTCCCGCAAGGGCTCAGGTTCAGATCTAGCAAGTTCGTTTATATGGTTTCCATGGTGCCCCCTTCTGATTGCTCTACTTAGAGTGGCCTCTGTGGTCTTCATGTTGCAAGACAGGCAACCGTAAAATATTCTTTGGAATATTTTCCTCCCAGTGCCTAGAGCTCTACTTATGCAGCTTTTAGCATTTTCTCATTAGACAAATCATTGACAGCAAAACCCATTAAGAACAAATGAAGTCCAAGTGTTTCCTGCTTCTCTTCCTAGTGGCAACATTGCTACCGTTATATATTTCAACTTAAATAGTGAAACTAAAACAACTGAAGTTGGGATTGCAGAGCAGCACTGCCTTGCGGGGAGGCCTGCCTTTGCCGAGGTTGTGAGGGCATCAGGAGCCAGGTGCCCAGTGCATGCTTGTAGCCCCCGCTGTGTGGGAGGCTGAGGCAGGACAACTGCTCAAGTCCAAGAGTACAAGGCCACTCTGGACAACACAGTGAGATCCCCACCTCACAGAAAGAAATGCAGTCATTCTTCCCAAGGGGAGGCTGCCTTACATCAGCGTTCTGCACAGCCGACCTGCACGTGTGGCTGTCAGCACTAGCTCCTCATAGGTTTCTGGGCGCCTCTAGGCCTAGAGTGGTTGCTTTAATAACGAAGTGCATGAAGCATTCAGCTGGTTGGCGTGGCCCTGTCCAAGGCAGGCTAGGAACCTGCCTGCGTAGATTGCGTAGCAGACATTGAAGATTCTAAATCTTCATCCCTCAGGTGATTTTTGAATATGAAAACATTAAACTGCTTCCTTCCTAGTCACTTTCCTGTACCCTTGTCACAAAAATTTGAGTCACTAAAGATTTTTTCTTCTTTGTATGTATTTACATTTTCTATTTTCACACAAAATCATCACTTTGAAGATCTTGAAACTTCACTGGAGTTTATTTGCACGGGTAACAAGTTGGTCAGAATTGTGCCAGAAATAGCATAGCTCTTTATTCAGGATCCACAACAGGCTAATGATGTTTCTCTAATCTGTGCTCAAGAGCCATTACTCTTGCCATGTAGAAAAAATAATTTCTTGGGTGATGAGCAAATATCTGCTTGAAAGACTTTATTACGATTTGTGTTATGAGAGGCGCAAATAGCTAAGATGTTCAGTTACATTAAATAAGAATGAAATATTCGTGTAATAACTAGGCCATCAATAAATTTCACTTAACCGTGGTTAATGAACACAGTAGTGTTTTCATTTATTTCTTACTGCCCTCGTTTCATTTGTTTATTCTAAAAGGTTTTAGCTGCCTTGTGTTCATTCTCATTCACTATTCTGCTCTTCCAAAATGTGATTCCGGAAGTCCCCCCTTTTATAAAGTAATGGCAGGTGTACATTTGACCCCAGTCCTTTTCCTTCTATGCTGTGAAAAGGCACAGGAGGTGTTTTCTGTGAGATACTGAAATTAATGGTTCCAGCACACTTCACTTTAGCTTTTTAAATACAAGGTTACAGTTCTGTAGGTTTAAAGAAAATCAACACTTCTTGAGCAGAAGTATTTGATGAACCATTTTAAAAGCATTATCATTCCTCCTAGATTTAAACATCTTAATTCTTTTCTAAAAGACTTATTTATTATATTCTACTGTTCTTTTTTCCCCCTTCCTCCACCTCCTTTTTATTTTCCCAGCATCAGATTCATTTAGGACCTTATAAAGTTAATTATCACATATGCAGGTTAGAGCCAACGAGCACATAAAAATGGAAGGCACTGTGCTAAGGCAAGGCCTGCTGTGCTTTGGAGTAGCAGGCGGAGAGAGACGTGATTCCGGGCTCTGCACAGTGAGGGCGCAAGTGGTGACGCCACACCTTGGCGCAGCAGGTGTGGCTTCCGTTCTGCCCACTCTGCCCTCCGAGCATCACTCCCATTGTGCAGCTGAGGGTAAGAAGCACCTGCAGGACACTGCAGGGCCAGCTGCCCGGAGGCTCTACAGCTGCCAGAGTGTACCAGCCACCGTCTTTTATCTGCCTGCCTGAGAAACCGCCAGAAGAATCCACGCCGCATTCCGTGCTTTGTGTCAGGCACAGCTCGGGCTGCCTCTGTGCCCCGTAGTTAAGAAGTTTCTATGAGCAGTCACAGCCGGTGTCCCCACCTCATTGCCATGCCCCGGTCTCCCACCTGGCTGGCTCTTGAACCCAAGTGTGCTCTGACCTCCCTCCAAGGCCGGCCTAGATTTTGCCTTATCTCCATCTTGGATATGTGAATTCAGTAACAGGCATCACTGAGTCCACGGCCTGCCCTCCACGGGGTGGCTTTGGGAAGCCCCAGGGAGCACTGGGTCGTGGTGCCACGCTAGCCCAGCAGTGACTTCTCGCTAACCCAAGCAACAAGGCAGGGGCCAGATGCGTACAGGAGCCTAAACGTTTCGGGCTGGACTGGGTTGCTAGCTCCACGCTGTGGCTTTGAGTCGTGATTTGCAGAAGCAGCGCAGCGCTGCCCTGTAGTGTTCAGTAGGAATTCCAGACACAGCTGCAAGCCATTGACGGTAGGTCTTACCGTAGGCCATCGAGACTCACTTGATCCGCAAGTCCAGCGGTGGGCTGACCTACATCGCAGAGTGGAAGGGCGGCCTCCTGGAGCACAAGATGGGCCACCTGACCTGCTTTGCTGGGGGCATGTTTGCACTCGGGGCCAGAGGGGCGCCGGAAGCCCTGGCCCAGCACTACCTGGAGCTCGGGGCTGAACTTGCACACACGTGTCACGAGTCTTACAACCGCACCTGTGAGTAGCTGCGCGCCCTGCACTGCCTGTGCCCGGGGCTTTGGTTTCATTGCATGTGGAACCGGGTCATTGCAGCACGAACACAGTCTACAGACCTGGCTGTGTGCGATGACCCGGATTCATGCCTCCGAGGAACTTATACTTTCACTTGAGAAGCACTGCTTCCTACTCCAAAATATGCACCTGTAGTTTGCATCTAGCAAATCCAGGGCATAAGCAGCAAAGCCAGAGAGTTACTGGCCCCTGTTTTAGCAAAGTACCACTGAGTAAGGGGCGCCATTCTTATACACCACGGCTAATCTTGCCCCTACCCTACCCGCATAAGGCGGACCACGAGTCTGGCTTGCTTTTTATAAAATACAAATTCACAGCACAAAAGTTGAATACCGGGCCCCGGGCCCTGGTGAGTTCACAGCCACTCGGCTTCCCGCTAACCAGGCGGCCTGTGCCCGCGCCGAGCCTGCAGCAGCGCCCGGCAGGTGGGCTACGTGGGGAAAGCAGAGGAGCGCCGCGGGCTTCTGGGACTGGGACGGGACCTTAGATGCCTAACCCTTAGAGCCACGCACTCCGTGGGGTTCGTAACCTTCCTGAAGTGCTTGCGTGGGCGTCGTCCGGGAGCTGGGGAGGTGGTTTCCGGCCGACACTGAGCCTTGCCAGGATGGTGACTCCCACTCGCCGCTCATTTCTCCTCAGTCATGAAACTGGGACCGGAGGCCTTCAGATTCGATGGCGGCGTGGAAGCCATTGCCACCAGGCAGAATGAAAAATACTACATCTTGCGGCCAGAAGTGATTGAGACCTACATGTACATGTGGCGGCTGACTCACAACCCCAAGTACCGGAAGTGGGCCTGGGAGGCCGTGGAGGTGAGGCTCCCCTGTGTGTGTTTCTCACTAATCCACGTTTTTGAAAAATGCATAGCAGTGTCTGTAAGTGTGGTATATGAACTGCCCTGTGGGGTGTGTGTGTGGGTGTGTGTGTGGATGTGTGGATGTGGTTATGTTGAAAACGAGGCTTTCACAGCTAAATGGATGCAACTACAGGTTATACTCATAAGTGAAATACATCAGACCCACATGTGTGAACATCATGTTGCCCTCTTAGTGTAAGAACCCGAAAGAGTAAAGTCTGACAGGTACAATAGATATAATAAAAGGGAAAGAAGCTGAGTGTAAGGAATAAATAATCCCCTGTGAGTATGACGCCCTCAGCCAGAGGCTCCCACCCGGTCATTCCGTGCACACGGGGACTCTAGCGTTGATTTATGAGCAGCAGACCTGGTGTGGTGGGACAGACTAGAAAAGCTGACATGTGACTAGCGGCAGAGTCCCCAGTCACTGGCGACCTGGCTGCGCTGCGTCCTGTCTGTTGCACGGTCTAAGGGCCCTTTCGAGGCATGTGATTGTTCCCTTTGGCCTTTGGAGTTTATATTGATAGTTTACACTTTCACCTAGGGTAAATTAGCTACTTAGATCTCACTTTCAGAACTAACTTGAGAAACATGAGTCTGAGGCTGTTCCTCCGTTACCTAGGGCTCCCTAGGTACCGCATGGGCACCCTCCCACTGCCCACGCAGTTGTGTTGGGCACCTTGGGTGCCGGGTGCTGAGGAGGTGCCTTCGCCTTCGGGACATGCGCAAACTACCTGGTCTTAGGCTGTTGGAAAGGAGGAGGAGGAGGCTGGGGGTAAGAACAAGCCTCTGATTACAGTCTCTAGCAGGCTTTGTTGTCTTCACAAACCGTCCAAGGAAGAACAGGAAATCAGAATGGATAGCGCCGGTGTCGCCCTGCCCTGGTGTAAAACTCAGCTGCCTTCAGTAGCCATCAAGCGCGCTTTCGTGCTGGCCTCCGCACCCAGTGTCTTCTCAGTCTTCTCAGCGGTCATCGGTCATTTGAAGTGTAGCGTCAAGTACTTACACATGCCAAGTTTTCTAGTTATGTTCAATCTGTGGTAATTCCTCCTCATTTAAGTTCCTATTTTATGGATTCATCTACACTTCGGTGATACAGATTCGTTCTAATCTTAAACTGGCCAGCAAAGGAATTAAAGAGTCTGAGTTGCAAGTATCGGTGGAAATTGAAAATAACAAAAATAACATCTTTCATCAAATATAGCACACCACAAGTGATAGAACTGTAATTTTCTGTCCCACTAAGAAACCACAGCACTGCCCAGTGATGAGTGTTTGAAGATGGAAATCTGTGGCAGAGCAGCTCCAGGGAAGCCCTGTCACTACATGAGAAAAAGCAGCTTTGCCTGCTTCTTGGGAATGAGGGGGTCGGCTTCGCCCTCGCCAACTCTAGCAGGACCCAGGAGGTGACCCTCTGTCCCGTGTTACAAGAAACCTGGCCTTTGCCACTGGCAACCACTGAGACCAGTGAGCGAGGGGTGCTGGAGCCTGTGCCTTCCCCTGTCACCCCAGGGGAGCCTGCAGCACAGCTCGCTCTGGGAACCCAGCCCTCTCCAGGTCCCTGAAGCCAGGTCAGGAAGGGGAGCACCTCAGCCACTGGGCTTCCACAGGTGACCACGCCGCTTGCTAGGCGAACGGAGCTGCGAGCACTGACCTGGAGCACAGCCGCTCCCCAGTGCAGCCCTCTGCAGGGCCTCTGCTGCCACCACCCTATCCTGGGTCTCCAGAGAGCAGGCGAGGCTCCCAGGAATCCTAACCTCACTTCACATGACGCTCAGTTCTGTGCCCTGGCCCGCCCAGGTTGGGAGTAGAGCAGAGCGCTGCCAGTGTGGTGACCAGCCACTGCCACCAGGCCTGCTCCAGGGTGCTCAGTGAGGTGATGCCCCTCAGGCAGGGTGGCGCTGGTTCCACAGCTCCCCTGCCGCTCACCGGTGCTTTGGCCTGGCTTTTCAGACTTTATTTGCATTTCTGTTCTGATATTTTTTAAATTTCGCACCTAAATCTGTTAAGTTTCCATCCCCTCAGTGCATGCAGATCATGGCTGACCTGACACCAGGAACCCCAGTCCCGGCTGTGTGGTGATCTGTTTCCCTTTCTGTGGCGCAGGCTCTAGAGAGTCACTGCCGGGTGACCGGGGGCTACTCGGGGCTGCGGGATGTGTACTTGGCCCACGAGAACTACGACGACGTGCAGCAGAGCTTCTTCCTGGCGGAGACACTGAAGTAAGTGGTGGTGCTGCCCAGAGCCAGAGCTGAGCTCCTCGGTGGCCCAGGCCTGGAGACGCCGGGCACAGAGCGTGGCTGGGTGTGGGAGGTGCTCAGCCAGTCCCTCCTGAGCTCCTCGGTGGCCCTGGCCTGGAGACTCGGGGCACAGAGCGTGGCTGGGTCTAGGAGGTGTGCAGCCAGTCCCTCCTGAGCACGGTGGCCCTGGCCTGGAGACGCCGGGCGCAGAGCGTGGCTGGGTCTGGGAGGTGTGCAGCCAGTCCCTCCTGAGCATGGTGGCCCGGGGCTTCGCTGTGCCCTGGCGGGGCAGCCCCGCTGCTGGCGCCGCAGTGCAGCGGCTTACACCAGCCCAGGCCAGCTACGTGCTTCCCCACGGCTGGGCTCATGCACTCCTGTTTCTCTCTCCAGATATCTGTACTTAATATTTTCTGACGACGACCTCCTCCCCCTGGAACACTGGATCTTCAATACCGAGGCGCATCTCCTCCCCGTGCTCCGAGCCAATAAAAAGGAAGTTGAAGTGAAAGAGAAATGACAAGCCCCCTTCTGTGTCTTCTGCTTCATCCCCTCGCTGCATACCTTACCGGGTCCTGCCCTGGTACTCAGCACATGATGAACTTTCACCAGTAGTCTGTGGTTCCTCTAAGTTCTCAAGTTGTTTTGCAGTCTTTTGTGTTGACTCCAAGGCATAAATCCCCCCGGCTCCTGTTCCTTACGCAGCTGGTCAAGTCCCAGGTTTTGGTTCTCTAGTTTGTCTGAGCAGTGCACCTGTCACTGCAGGCCATCCAGGCGCGGCGCGTTTTCTCAATGGCGGGCGCTGCTACTGCAGTGATCTTCAGTACCATTTGATTTGACTGCAAAACTTTTTCCTCCTCTGTGAGGAGAGGACGTCTGCTTTAAGCTCTACTGTTTTGCCATGTTGCAAAAAGCCATAATAATAAATGAACTATTAAAAAGCTTTTTCCTTTTCAGTATCACGTGAACGTGGTTTGTCTGTCCACCAGAGACAGCTCCTCTAACTGTGACAGCCTCCTTATGTGGGTCTATCGTTATTTGATAGAATGTCTCCCAAACGCCTTCCCTCGCCTGTCTCTCAGATCAGAAAGTCATCCCCCAGGGTCGCCTTGTGCTGGCCTCAGCTCATCGCAGCCACAGTATGTTCTGGTCAGTTGATCGCAGTGTTGTTTCCGCATCGGAGAATTTGCTCTTGTTTTACCTTGAGCATCCGGTGTCATTTCTGGGCCAAGGACTCCTTCCTTCCTTCCCTCCATTCCCTGCCCTCAGTCAGGTGAGCCCTCAGGCTGTGCACCTCCACCCAGGGTGAATGACAATTTTTAAAGGGAAACCATGTCCCTGTTAATGTGCTAGCTTTTGCTTTTAACCAAATAAGTAAAGCAATTGGGTCTCTAAGGAGAGTGATGATTTCATGTGGCTGTTCATTTGTTTCCATTTCACCTTACATTTTTGCTTAAAGAGAGATTCCATTTGGTTCAGGTTTTTCAAGTATGAAAAGAATCTTTTCTCTCAGTACAGTAAACTGTGTCATATGAAAGCAGGATTTGAGTCGTAAGAAGCTTTGTCAACTTATTTACTCATAGAGAGCCTAATAAACTTAGTCAAATAAGAATATGGCTGAATGTGGCTGAACTGAACAGGACTCCAACTTCCCACAGCATGGAGTCCCACAGTTTGTCTGCAGCCAATCAAAGTAATGAATTGATTCTTCTAAATACGAAGTTTTGAAAGCGAGGAAGGGTTTTCCCCAGAATAGCTCTGGGGAGACCCCACGTCCTCTCGCCGCACTGGCCATATCTCCATACGAGGCCAGCCCAGTGCTGCGTGCTTAAAGGCCCTGAAGGCTCGGATGGCCCGGGGGCGCCCTGCTGGCCAACCCACAGCAGACCAGTTGCTGCGGGCCCAAGTTTAGGCTTAAGACAGTCCAGGTCGGCAGCGTCATATGGCTCAGCCCAGTGCTGTTGAAACCATGTTTTGTAGATGTCTTTAGACAACATCTTTAGCTATCTCAGCTTTGGAAATGTTTAAAAAAGTTCCCCTGGGTGAGGCTGGCTCGCACGGCCTACTTATGTTTTATTTCTTGGTGTGGCGCCGTGGCGCGTTAGCACATCATCGTGGCCCCGGGAATGCATCTGCGACCCAGAAGTCCTTCTGCTCACTTCTCCTACCTGTTTCTAAGGACTAGACGATAAGTTCTTGTCCCTGAAACTTTTAAGGCAAAGTATAAAAGATTACGGCCCAGATTGGTTCTATTGATTTATAGATCTCACATGAATATCTTTGGACTAGCATTTTACATTAACAAATTTTCTTCTCATTTCTATGTGAATCGCAGGTGTACACAAGCCAACCCCCTACCCCTGTGGCAGGTAGAGTGTAAGGTCAGGCTACGTGCACCCCAGTGCCCCTGCTGCGAGCCCCTGGAGCCCTGGCAGAGACAGGAAGCTGGCTGCCCGTCACCCTGCCGATTGTGAGAACAGGCTTTCCATTCTAGAACTTGCTTTTTCTTCACCCAAGTCCCAAAACACCAAAAATGTAAATGAGATAGGAGATGAATATTATAGTGATGTAATTTAAAATTCCATTTTGTGTTGATTATGTTACAACTGAAGTCTCTAGGAAGACACTGTCTTTCATTGCTTTTCACCAAAACTGCAGTTCAAATGTCCTATGTGTTCACAACTTTAAAGGTGAGCAGTTTAAACAGCTCTTAGTTTTGGGTTTGCGCGGTATGTCTGCATATACTTCATGCAGTCGATACTACACTTCAGTTGTGTGCCAGTCTCCAGAACGCCGTGACTTCACCACGACCTTTGCATTTGTGTTGCCACCTTTTACACTGATTGTTTCTGATTTGTACGTAAATCCATTCTGTCATTTCCAACTTTATATAATGTTATAAGAATCAATAGATGGACACATAATTTTTAAAAATTATATTTGTAAAATTTCTCTATTGTGAATAAAGTCTGTTAATATATCTCCTCAGGTGTTGGTTTTCCTCTTATTGTAATCTGCATTTCTCAGGGTGTGTCCAGTAGTGTGTGGAAATCCGGACTAACATTTCCCATGAAAACCTCACGCTGCAAGCCACTGGAACCTTGGTCAGTCAAATGCTGCCCCACAAGCTGCAGGCCGGCCAGGGCAGGGAGGCCTGTGGGGCAGCCCGAGGCCAGCTTTGCCTGGACCTAGCTGACTACACTCTGGGAAGTGCGGCACGCAGCTTCTGCTGGAGAAGTGGCGGAGCAGAAGCGTGTGCATGCCTGCGTGCATGCATGGCAGCGGTAGCCAGGCAGGCGCAGCTTAAAAGGCCTGGGCCATGGCGAGCCTCCCACATTCCTGAGAAGGCCGTGTCCAAATCTTACTTGGGTTTGTTTTCCAGACACCTTGGTTGCCCTTCCTGCTGCCTGAACGCCCACCAGGGCCTGAGCGCCTCATCTCTCGCCTTCGGGCTGCGCTGCGAGAGTGGCTGTGCTGTAGGACATGAGGGGCTGGCGCCCATACAGCCTGTTCTGTTTCCCGCTTCCTGTGTGTCATCTACTTGATTGCTTATCTGTTTGGTGAATGTGGAGCCTCTTGGCATCTACGCCTGCCCATGAGAAGAGAGACCGAGCACATGCATGCAGGCTGCTCTGGTTCCCTCTCCAGGCTCAGGGCCTAGCACTTGTTGCATGCAGTACTCGCTGCATGAGTGTGGGAATGAGCCGCGCCTTGCATTCTGCTACTGTCTAAAAGCGCCGTTAGCTAGCCAGTTTTGCCCTGTCTGCTGCTGCTTTTTATCCCCAAATTGCGCAGCCTTCCCATGCAGAAATTCAATAAACAACTTTCATAGAATTAATTTTTCCCCTAACAGTCAAATGAGAGAGCCTTCTGAACTCCGTTATTTGTAACCCAAGTGGCACCAGTTGTATTTCCTAATGACAGATTTGTTAAAATTTATTCCAAGCATGACACTGTACTTACACAAGTCACCAGTCACCCATGCAGAGACGGCAGTGAGGAAACCAACGCATTGGATGTCTGATTGCTTAAAATTTTAAGAAACACGCTCACAATGAGCTACCTAGTCTCTTAGGGGTAGAAGCACCCTTGCCTCATCACTATTCCAACTCTTGGGCTGTTCCTCCATGTGAGGTAGCACGGGACACCTTGCCTACACTCCTGATGAACTTCATTTCCCGAGGCTGGCCCCGGCTCCCCATGCCCACACCATCTCACCAACCCATGAGGAACCAATTGCCCGGCCTCAGATGCGCCTTCAGAGCACACATGGGCATGCGGAGAGCATTTACGCCAGCTCTTGGTTAGCTGATGCAGCGGAGGGAGTTCCCCAGAATTAGGAACTGTTTCCTATCCGCTGTGGGCTTTGACACTCGGGTAGGTGAAGATTTCATGCTCGTGAAAAAGGAGACAAAAGCAAAGATGGCGTTCGGTCAGCCTTTGCAGAGTGAAGGTGTGGATCCAGAGCTCACCCTCGGTGGTGGAGCTGCACCTGCGCTTCTCTCCTGAGAGCTGGGCCCCCGGTGCCTACAGCAGAATGTTTTGTAAGGCATATCCATATTCTACCGTCCCTTCATGGTACTCCGATGTCTTCTGCGCGTTGACAATCACCATCTTAAGGTACAGGGGGATGAAGCTCCCCAGGCTGGCAGAGAAGAATCCAGGGATTAATTTGTGAGACAAGACAAGCTCTGTCCTTCCTCTGTCCTTCCTTTCTATCTCGAAGTTTAAGTACAGCCTGGTGATTTCAGCCACTCCAGAAGCAGATTCATCCTTTCCACAGAAGCATTCTTGAGCAATAAGCCTTACGCCTAAGTCTATTAGAGACACTTCACACTGGACTTTGAAACGCAAAGTCCCCCTTTTCGGGGACTCTCAGAAACCTGAACTACTTCATCTTGCTGTTGCATGATTATTTCCTTTGCTTTCTCCCCCCAGTAGCTGCTTCTAAGATGACTTCTCCAGTTGGTTGTTCTGTTCTTAGTGATTAGAATGTGACTGTCACTTGCACGCCCTCCACAGAATTCCTGGCTGGCTATGTGTCATGAAAATGTGTAAGATGTTCTTGAAAGGAACATTCTGCATTTCTCCCGCCCCGACCACCCAGGGCTTTTGCGGACATTTCCATGCTAATTGTCAGCAACCTCCTGGTTCGCCATGAATGTGAGCATTTGGAATCCCCTTGGAACATGCTATTGCTTACTGAATAAATTAGCTGAAATTTGTGTCAGAGATCAATTTAATTCTGTAATGAATGCAAATTACCAATAAACATCAGAAAATAGTGATAGATGCACAACTTTTAAAAAAAACTTCCATGTACTGGAATATTGTGGCCTTAGGCTAGGAACTCAATTATTTCACAGCTCTGTGAACAGGGCCATAACTGCAGCTTTTCAGATCACATTTTTCAAAATGATTGGCACCTGCGAGTTTTCTGTTTGTTTTGCTGTCTGAACTTTCTTCGGAGGAACCAGTGCATAGTCATTCCTAGACTCTCGGGGAACTTTGCTCCCTACTTTGAAACTCTTGGAAGTCTGTGGAAATGGCACATAGGTTGGAATCCTGTCCTAAAGCCGGGCTGGGGACCCCCCACCAGTGTCTCGAGACTGGGGCTGCACGGTGGTCCCAGCTGGGAAGAGATAGCCTGGCGAGTCGTGACTGTAGGGCTCGCTCAGCTGCAGTATAGGACGAGCAGCAGTCCACGGCTCCTCCCTTCGCACTCTGCCGTCTGTAGTGTACCTCTGCCTTTAAGTAACCCTACACCGCAACTCATTCCTTTGCCATCTCGTTTTTGCCCAATGGGCACGTTTGGGATTTGTGTGGTCTTCACCAGGTCTGCCAAGGTATAGACCATCTACGTCTCTGTATATATAACATCTCTCTTCTGCACGCAACGTGGTGTGGGAGAAGAGGAAACGCCATTCGGACCAGCGTGGAGGCTGAGCTCAGCAGCAGTAGACACGGACGGCTGGGTTCCGCATGGCTGCGGTCAGCTGCACTGCCTGTGGGTTTGGCTCTCCAAGTCTCCGCATCTCAGCATTGCCGGTACAGTGCAGGGCATGAAGAGTTGGCAAAGCTGCTGGCTGGGCCTCCAGTGACACCTGCCCAAGTGCTCAGGCACCAGACAGCTGCACACACCAAGAGGCCCTGCCCCAGCTACAGGCAGCAGGATGTTAGCATCCTCACCACAAAAGGGGGACCGACACATCTCCCAGAGACTAAGCAGCCAGTACACACATACACGCCAGTCTTTCCTGATCCAAACTCCAGAATTGGAAATGTCTGACATGTGGCACTGTCCCAAGTGCCTGCATGACACCACAGTGGGCAGTCCCACACCACGGAACTGTCTCACAAGGGGCATCATTTAAATTATTGTATAAAGCACCCTCGGACGGTATGTCTAAGGTGCTTCTGTGTCCCACCCTCAAGACAGTTCATTATGGGGCTGGCCAGATAGCTCAGCAGACTAAAGTGCCAGCTTCGGCAGAGCACAGCGGCCGGGGTTCAGTCCCCAGTGTGCAGTGCTGGCCCTGCCCCAGGGACGTGCTGAGACAGTGATTGAGACTGGGTATGGTGGCACACACCTGTAATGCCAGCACCTGGGAGGCTGAACACAGGAAAATCACTACAGGTCCAATCTACATAATAAGACCTTGTAGACCCTATACTACATACATTAAAAAAAAAAAAAAAAGACAGCTTGTTATGTAGATGTAGCTTATTTCACAGATGTCCCCAAGACTGAGCGTTTCCTGTAAGGGACGCATACGCACGCAAGCAGGAGGCCTTAGGCCTGTGCCTGAGAAGGGGGCACTGAGCCTGGCTCCCACCTCAGCCTGCGCTCGTGAAGGACTCATCCGCACTGCCTCAGGAGCCTCCGCTTGCTCTGGCAGGACAGCACATCTGCTGCCGCATGCTGCCCTCAGCTCTCAGACGCCTGCCTGCCTTTGTCCAAGCTGCTCTAGCCAGGGTCCAAGGCCAGGGTCTCACTCCTACCCTCTGACCTGTGAAGACAAAAGGGCTGGCTCTTTCCCTGCACGCCTGCTTCCTGGCCGAGCATCCCCATGTATTTTTACTGAAGCACGGAGTGTTCTGTCAGCATTTGTAGCAGAAGGGACATTGGACTGCATTGCACTAGCAGTGCACTGGTGACCACACTCACAAATCGAGTTGTTGGTGTCTTCAAACAATCCAGTGAAATTCGACAACAGCTCCAACAGACAAGCACTCCTTTCAGATGGAAGGACAATTTTATGTCCATCCAGAACTAGCTTTAGAGACTGACAAAATCAATTTTATGAACTAGGAAGGGTTCTGAAATAACTCTTCTGGAAGAGCCAGTATAGCTTCATTTATGGTCACTTAAAACCGACTGCTTCCAAAGGAAGAAGAGCCATGGCGTGACTGAAGCTCCCTTCCTCTGCTGTGCGACCCTACCTCCCACAGCATGGGGGACACACGGGTGCCACAGAGCTCGACTCCAGGTGCCGCTTCTCCAGAGGGTAGGCCAACTCTGCCCCGGGCATGGCCACCGCTCTTCTGCACTGAGCATTTGCAGCTGCTTTAATCCACCTTCCACTTAAATCTGCAAAAAGGCCCGTGAGTGGGCACCTGGCCACTGCTGCTGGAACTGCTGGGAGGCATGGGGCACCTTGTTGGGAGGGCATTGCCAAGGGGGACATTGGGGCTGTCTCACCACAGGCCCAAAAGCCAAGATCCAGACACTGAGGGCTGCGGCCTCCAAAGCCACAAGCTGGAGCAAAGCCCACCTTCGTAGAGGCTGCTGTCCAGCACTTGGTCACAGTGACAGGAAATTCACTCGTCGGAGGCTCTGCTGACTTGTCTGCCTCCACTGCGTCCCACTCTTACCCCCAAGCCTCGAAGGGCTCCATGCAAATTCCTCTTTGTGTGCATCACACCAGGTTCTCATTTCATTCACCCACAAATATTTATTACACTGGCTGTTTCAGATACTATCCTGAGTCCTAGCAAATCCCACATGAGTATCAGGCTTGCTTCTTATTCTCCTACTCCTGTAAACTAGAAAAAGACAATATACAAAAAAAGAAAAAAAAAATCTCCTTATTTAAAAAGAAAGGTGGAATGATTTATTCATTACTCTAAAGTGCAGGGCTAGATACCCAGCAAGCACCCAATTCCTGCAGCATCTCCCCCTACCCCCTCAGTTTCAACTACCTGTAGTCAACCATAGTCCACAAAGTTTAGATGGAAAGTTCTAGAAATAAAAATGTATAAGGCCAACATGTGCACCATTCTAAGCTGTGGGGTGAAATCTTGGACCATCTCGCTTCCCTGCATGGCTTGCTAGTGGTTACCTCAGGTTTCAGACAGCCAGGGGTCTCACAGAAGTGTCCCCCGTGGCTAAGAGGGCCACCTGTGCCTCCCCCAGCTCCCTGCACCCCATCTTCCCATAGGGAGCATTTGGAGAACTTCAGATCCAAGGAGCCAACAGTGGTTAAGAAATGCGAAAGTTAATCCCACATTTTTCAAGATATAAACCTAATTTTCATCTTAAGTTTGCCTACAACAGGACAAGGCCCCTGCTGGGCCCGCCGCTCCAAGCAGCACTAGCTGCGAAGTTGGCACCACCAATCCTATTTTTAGTGAGCCTTCCTGTGTTTACTATAACTGTGAGATGCCTGATTATAAGCTGTCATTAGGAAAAACTACATCACTGTATTGCTAAAGCAAAAACAAAACCACCCCAAATAGGAGACTACAAGTCTCCCCGCTGCCTCTGAGGCCTGCAGAAGGTCCGCGGGCTCCTCTAGCGCAGCCCTGAGGCCCGACTGCACACACTTCCGGTATGGCTGCTGGAGGTGCACAAACTTCCTGTATGGCTGCTGGAGGTGCACACGCTTCCGGTTTTTCTGCCGGAGGAGCACACACTTCCAGTATGGCTGCCGCGCGCTTGCTTGCTTACCAGGGAAGGGTCAGGGTTATCAGTCTGGCCACTGTGACACTGGCTGCCTCTTGGCAAGGCCACGCCTCTGGCTGACTTCTGCTTGGCCAGCTCTGAGGACACCATCGGGAACATACGCAGCAGGGGGCTCTATGTAGCGACAGCAGCCTTGCTGCCAGCCCTCCAGGAAACTGGTGGCACAAGGGACACTAGAAGGAAAGCAAAGCCATTAGCATTATGCTGATGCGTTTTCTTCCAGATAAGCCCGGCTGCCTCCTGATCCGGCCTCCCCCAGCCGTTCCACCTGCGAACAGCGATCCTCTGGACTCTCACCCTGGCCCCTTCCCTTGCGGCCTCTAACCTGGCGCACGTGAGCCAAGAACACAGGGGACACAAGCAGGGCTTCAGGGCAGCTTGCCAGCCCCTGAACCCCCGAAGGTGACCGTGCCACTATTGTGAATCAATCTATGGAATTTCTTTAAAGACCAGATCCAAACCGTAGAGCATGTCAGGACCATGAGCAAAAGGGAGCTAAGCGTAATGGACTGAAACAAGATGATGAATTTATTGTGGTGCGTTAAGAAACGGGGAGAAGATCGGCCACTTCCTTCTCTCGGGGGGTCCCCTTCACTCGGGGATGACGCTGAGCAGAAGTCTGACTCTCCACATGGTGTGTCTGGGCTTTTAACCTCTCCCAAAGATCAGATAAAAACTGCCGAAGCCGGAAGCCTGGCTCCCCCGCATGGCTCACCTTTTACACAGGAGCTGTGGCGCATCCACACAGACTGCGCCCCATTTTCGTCTACCGAGGAGGGGCACGACACATTCTGTTGAAAATGAATCTGGGGTGCTCTCTAACATAAAAGTCATATAGGGCCGGCCAAATAGCTCAGCGGATTAAAGTATCTGCAAGCAGATTCCGGCAGGGCCTGCTGGGTGTGGTTGTGGCGGAGGTGCTGGGGGTGGGGGGGAGGCGCTGGCGGTCCCGTAATCCCAGCTCTTGGAAAACTGTAAACAGGCAGATTACTACGAGTCCGATCTAGTAGTGAGACCCTGTAGACCCTTCCCTAAAATACATACAAACATACATACATACATACATACATACATGCATGGGAAAATACGGGGTAACCATTCCTCCTTTCCCCTTCAGATAGGTTATATTAAATTTTTGCCCATGATATTTCTATAAAAAGATGAAAGCAGAAAAAATGCACTTACCAATAGGACTCTGCTTGCTTCCTGAAAAAAATCCGTGACCAAGCGCCTGTGACCACCCGCGGAGCAGCGGGCCCCTGAGCTCCGCAGCACACATTAGGAGCCTCCAGAGGCCTTGGTCACCCCCTTCCAGGCGCACCCTGAAGCAGGCCAGGCGGCCAAGCTTCTGCCAACATTCGGATGATGACGAGTGTGCCGCAGGTCCCGGGAGAGCCTGAGGAGCCGCGGCCTAGGGAGCTCGAAGTTGTACAATGAGGCTGCAGAGCTGAAAGCCACGCGGGCAACAAGCAGAAAGCCAGGTGACGCTGATGCAGGGGAAAATGATCCCCAACCTGAAGAATTCGTGTTCTCTAAAACCAACAAATGAATTTGAGGAACAAACGGAGATTATGAGCAGAATAGATTTATTAAGAGAAAGAAAGCTTCTGTCTGGGAAGAGGGACAGAAGGGGACCCGAGCGGGTTGCCCGGGAAGTTGTCTAATCCAGGGATTTTATAGAGAAGACATGGGAACTCGCTTAAGTGGGTATGAGGTGGGACAAAGACTATGGTCAACCAATGAGATCACAAGCACCACTGCTCAGGTAAAGTAGATTAAAATCGGGATCCAATGAGAAGGCAAGTCACTTAGCAAGCAGGCAAGAGTATCACCTATTGAGCTTGAGCTCATGACTCTTTCTAGGGTCTTTCAAGGTGATTGATACCTACTTAGAGTATCAATCCCTGATGCCCATCCCTAGGGAAGTATGTTTATTCTCCTCTTAAGATTTGGCCCGCGGGGCTGGGGAGATAGCTCCATGGCACAAGTGCCTGCCTGGCAAGAGCAAGGTTGTGAGTTCGAACCCCGGTTCCACCAAAAAAAAAAAAAAGTAAGAAAGAAAAAGAAATACATGAAGATCTGGCCCACGACAGAGGAGTGTCTGTCTCTAGTTGGAAAGCCACCTTGTCTTCCATGCCCTCCTTGAGGGCCTGGCCCTGTCCGACTGCCTATAATATTTCTAATTGAGCTATCTACAACAACATGACATGGTGGTGTCACAGCTGAGACGTGGGGAGCAGCAGGAGCCACCCGGCAGGAAGCTGGGCCCCAGGCAGCAGTGGCAGGGCATGGGGAGGCCTGGAGCCCCCAGCCTCCTGCCTTCGGGCTTCTGGGTGGGACAACTGGCCACGGGCAAGCGAGGTGGGGAGGACGAGGGAAAGTGGCCACACTGGGTCACTGGTGAGTCACCCTGAGACCCCGGCAGCTACGGGGTCTGTGCAGAATCCTGAGGCTCGGGACCCCAGCACTGAGGCCCTATGGGTTTGGAGCGCTGCCCAGCTCAGTGGGGGGTCCCCCCACCCAAGCAAGTTGGAGGAAGGGAAGCAGCAGGTGACCCCAGAGAACAGACCCAGACTGGGAGCTGTGAGGGCTGGGGCTGGGGCTGGAGCAGAACTGAGGCACCTGTAGTAACTGACCAAGATGCAGCCCAAAGAGGGACACCAGGGACAAACCTGGGCACCCAGGCCTCGAGCCCGGGGGTCCTACCCCCATGTCTTCCCGGGTCCAACGGTGGCGCCCGCCAACCCATATGCGCCAACTGGTGTCCTGCTGGGTGATGCGAAAGCTGAATCATTGCTCTGGAGAGAAAATCTGCGTGTTTCAAAGACCCTGACTTTGGTTCACAGCCATCACCCAGCCTGGGTCTCAGGGACCAAAGAAAAAATGACCTAGGGAAAAGGTGCTGTGGACCTCGGTCCACCTGGGCACAGGCGGCAAAGCTGAGTCCTTGGAGCTCAGCTCAGAAACCCCTGCAGGTTGCCTGTCACCCTCCTGTCACCACAGAAGCCACCAGGCCACGCTACACTCCCTCCCGGCACCTGCCCATCTCTCTGCTAGTGATTTAGACCAAAAGAATTCATCGAAAGCAGTTAAACCTTACAAATTGAACAAACATATGTCAGTGGGTACTAGAGTCTGCCCAGAAATGGATATCCCTGGTTACTGTTGCTGACTTTGATAGTCCAGTTGTAGAATAGGGTTATTTTATAATACTGTACAAGCCTAGAACTCTAGGAGGTCGTCCTTTTTTCCCCAGAAATAGTATTGTGGGTTTTTTAAAAATTTATTTTCAGCTAGTTGTCACCGCTGCATGGTATTTGTAATAGGTAAAGATTGGAGAAAAAAAACAAAATATCCAATTTAGGAGGGTGCTTGAAATAAATTTTTAGGAAACAAATAGGAGCAACAATATGCAAGTTGCATTTTCATTTTTTATCAAAAGTTAAATATGCCTATTCACCTTTGACTTTAGCTCATAATGTGTAACAAGCACCTAGCACACAAGTGCAACACCATCTTGTTCTTTCTTCGAAGTTCTGAGTCCAGCCCTCCCCAGCAGGTGGCAGCTGCTCCCTGTGGGCCGGCACATGTGCACGCTTGCCCGGCAGGCCAGGGGTCTTTCTTTATGGAAGCCTTTAGATTTCTGCCTGAATACGCAAGTGCAGATTTGTTTCTGCTGAGCTAAGATGCTACTTTTCAAAGTGGAAGAGTCTTCCCCTCTCCCTCCTCTTCTCTGTTTCATCATCTTCCAGTGCCCAGGGCATTTCCTCTAGACCAGGTAAATCCATCCTCCGGCGTCGACAAGCTGCCTGCTCTGAGCTACTCAAGGAACAACAAAGATGCGGTACTGATGCCCAGTGGACCATGCCTGAGCCAAAGAGAAGGTTAGACAGGCATTCTGGAGGGGTGGATGCACACCCCAGCTTGAGCAGTGCATGGTTTCTCTTGTGTAAAAATACAGGTAGACAGACAGAGCAAAGTAGAAAGCAATAAAAGGAAGCAGAGGGTCCTTTTCAAGTGGGAAATGAGATAGAGAGTTGGGGAGAGGAGATAAGGAAAAAGAAAAGAACTCACGGGGAAGTGATGCAAACTGAGCTTTTACACATGGGAGGGGGGATACGAGAGAGAAGAGCGCACACACATGTGCACATACTGCACGCTGGCTGGTAGGCGCGCACTGCACAGCCCTGAGCTGCGCCCTCCGTCATGCTCCGACTATACACAGTGTTCTCCGCAGTGCAGTGCGAGCTGCTGCTCCCGGGGCAGCGCTGGAGATACCCAGGGCAGCACCAACGGCGAGTGGGGCAGGGTGTGAGCCACGGGCGCCCGGGTGGCCTGTCACAAGGAACCAAGAGCAGCAGCACGTTCTTGAGTCCCTGGGATGGGACTTGTTTAGTTGCCAGCAGTCTGAGCCCTGACACATCTAGGAGGCTCTCACACAAAGCCACTCACGGCGAGAGTCCAGTGGGAGCAAGACTCAGAGAAGCCTCTGGGCTTACACAATCCCTCGCCTCGTGCCCACTGCCAGTGCTGAGGAGCTGGTACTGACTGCACGGTGGGAAGCCAGGGCAGTGAATGTTTTCATAAGGCCACTTTCTGAGTGCCCAGGAACACGCGCCGCCTCCTGGGTGCCATCAGCCGCAGCCAATCTGCGTGCGTTCTGATGTTTCTCGTGGTAACATCCCCCAAACACTTTACCATCACATGTGCCATCAAGGCTAGAGATGTCGGTGACGAGGCGGACACCACCTTCTGGGAAGTGCTAAATTCATCCCATTACTCTCTTTGGTGGAAAAGAAATGCTTGCTGTGGAACACACTGCAGCCTTCCTGGCTGCTGGCCACCTGGGTGGCTCTGTTCCCAAGAGGTGTCCCTGCGCTACTGGCTTGTTCATGACCACAGCATTCCACGGCTACCTTAGAGCATGGGTGGCGAGCCAGGAAGTAGGAGGAGTGGTACAAGTCCCTTCACCCTAACAACACGCAACAGTTTGTGACCGAGCCACCAGCTGACAGTGCAAACTGTCCTTGATACCAGTGTAGCATGGCCCAAGAATTGCAGGAACAGAAACAAGACAGACGACCAGAAACCAGGCGCACAAGCAGAGCGAGACCAGGGGAGAGTTGAGGAGTGAACAGACGCCGAGGAGGCTGGCCTAGGAAGGAACAGCCAGCTCCCGTTGGCACCCTAGGGGCAGCCAGCTCATGCTGGCATCTAGCACCAGCAGGCCCCACCAGCCAGCCTGCTCTGCCCTGGGGTGGAGGTCCCTATTAGTCACCTCCTTCCCTAACCTGATTAGCAACAGGAACATCCACTCCCAGCAGCGGCACAGCCCCCTCAGCCCTTTAGGCTCAGTCCCACCTGCTGCTCCACCTGCTGCTTCTAGGCTGCTGTCCCCACCCACCCTTTCTTGGAAGGCAAAGGCTTTCAGGCGCAGCCTGCTGCCAACTCCAGATCTGACAGGGCTCTGACCTGGGGAGACCTCAGGCTCACGTTCTGCCCCAGGCACCCTGTGTGGGCCTTACCACTGGGACACTTCCAGAACCATAAAGCTTGATGCCCTGTGACTTTGTGCTAGCCGCCTCCTAGGAAGAGCAGGCCACCTGCAGAGGGTGGCTTTCACAGCCAAAGTCACCAATGCCAAGCCAGCTGGGCCCTGTGCCCTGTGCCGTCTGCAGCCGGGGAGCCATCTGAGGGCCTCTGAGTAAGAGTGTCTCTTAAGCATCCCAGGGTGCTCCACGCTGGGCAGGCCACAGGGCTCTGCAGTGGTCACGGCTAGGACGGCCTCTCCTTATACTGAGGCACCAGCTGCTGGCTGGCCCTGCCTCAGGCTGCCCACAATTCCCACATTTGTAAACATCAGTAAATGCCAAAGAACACAAAAGACACCAGACCAACCCTGTTTCTGCTCCTAGGGAGACAGCAGTGAAGAACACACTAGGTTTCTTAAATGAGTAGGGTATGTGTATGTTGAGCAACTGTAAGAACCAAAGAGCGATTTAAAAGTAGGACAGATGAGAGAGTCAGGTTCCCAGAGGGCAGAGCGGAAGCCACAGAACTGAGGATGGCTGTCGGGGTGGCTTCGCCGAGGGTGGCACCTGGGGAGGGGTGGTGTGAGTATGAGCTGTAGGCACTCCGGGGAGAGCCAAGCACCTGAGACAGCGAGGTCAGAAGAAGCCAGGCCAGGGCCGCAGACACAAATGCACTCAGGCCGACCCCTCTCCTCTCCAGTGGCCCTGAGGACACAGCCTGAGGGGCAGAATCCAGAGCACACAGCCAGGGCTCCCTGCCCTAGACAGCAATGGTGTTGTCTCCACCTCTTTAGCCCCAGCTGGCATGACCAGCACACAGGGGCCCAGCCTCTAGAGGAGCACGGCAGGACATTTCTACCTCTGCTGGGCAGCCGCGCTCTGTGCTGGGGCAGGTCGCAGCTAAGGGCTCTGGCCTCTAACCGGAGAATTCCTGCACCCAGGGAAAGCTCCGCCCTTGTCTGCGGTTGCTACATTTCATTCCTGTGCTTTTTAGCATCTGTATTTACTTCTGGACTGACACGTCTGTTTCTGGGGTCTAGTGTGTGCTGCGGATTTCGGTCCACCAGAGTGAAATACCTAACACATGAAGAGGAGAGGCTCGACCCGGCTCAGGGGGTGCCAGCTGCAGGCCACAATCAGCTGGCTCCAGTGTGGGTGGGCATGCTCAGGAAAGCCGGTCACCTCAGGGCAGCCAGCAAGGGAGCAGAGCCAGCAGAACACCCTTCCGGTCACCCTCCCCCAGGGAGCAGTCCGCCCCAGCTAGGATCAAATCATGGTAATCAGCATTTCCTTCTCATTAAGCATTCATTATTATGTATTTGTGCTTGAAGCCTGCAAATTCCTCTCATCTAGTTCTTTATAAAATGCATAATAAGTTGTTGTCAACCATGGTCATTCAACTATGCTACAGAACCCGGGGACACATCTTCCTATCTGACTTGTTTGGATGCCTGTTGTACTCTCTGACCAACCCCAACCCCCCAACCCCCCCCCCCTTCACCCCCTACCCTCTGCCTCTGAGAATGAAGTCAACTTTTTTAGCTTCCACATAGGAACTGGATCATATGGCGTTTAGCTCTGTGTGCCCGGCTTATTTACCTAACATAATACTGCCAATTCCATCTGTGTGTCTGAAAATGACAGGATTTCACTCTCCTTCGTGGCTGAATAGTATTCTATTATGACAGCATTTGAAAGAGAATGCATTTAATACAGGACACCCAGCTTATAGGATTACCTTATGATATTCACCAAAAGACTCAAATGCAAGAGTGCAGCAGATCTGTGCTCACACTAGAGACCCCAAGACTCCAGCTGAGGGCCTGGATGCCACAAGGGGTCCTCCACGGTCCAGCTGAAGATCTAGAGCCCACGCAGTGCCCTGCACGCGTCCAGCTGCCGGCCTGGAGTGGCAGCAACGTCTCATCAGGTCTGCACCGGGATCTGCGCTGGGAAGGCCCAAAGGCCGGGGAGGGGGGAAGCCGGAAGCCAACACGAGCGGGATGAAGGACCCGTGCAGCAGGCTGAGGGACCTGCGCTGCAGCCAGGAAGTGGCACTCAAGGCGGGGACCAGAGCTCCCTGAAGGGAACCGCAGCCGTCCTCAGCGACAGCGAGGTCCCAAGGTCCTCTGATGATAACGGCCGAGTTCCCACAGGAAAACCAGCGTGACAGCGCGCGAGCTTCTCAGGAGAATCAGCAGCAGAGCCGTGGCATCCCCAGCGCTGTCGGTGGTAGTCCACGGCGGGGCTGCACCCCGGCCCTCGCTGGTCAGGTCTGCGCCAGCTTTCTCACCCTGTGTCCTCACGGATGCCTCACGCTGGTCCCTGCGGACCACGCTGAAACCAACCTGACCATGCAGAGTCTCGCTGACACGCTGAGGGCCCACCCTGCGCTTGCTGCGGGGCTGGGGCGGAGTTAGCGAAGGGCTCTGGCCTGAGCAGACTCCAAGAGGAGCCGGAGACAGAGAGCCATGAGGAGTTACACCTGGCGGAGACGGCGGCGTCAGGGGGCCAGAAGGGCGGAGCGCCCCAGGGAGCAGCGAACGAGCCCCGGAACCGTAGAGCGAGGTCGGGTGTCGCCAGGAGCCGGTCACCTGGGAAGGACGCACCTGTGCGCGCTGCCGGCCGCAGGAATCGCTTCTGAAACCACAGCGCTTGGGCTGCAGCTGAGCGCGTGCATCACTTATTTAAAGCTCGTGCTATTAATTAATAAATGCCCGCCTCAATCCTGCCATCGATCTCCAGACGGAGATCCTTGTTATTCTCAAACAAAGCAATCCTGGAGCAGCAGAACAGCCCACGGAGGCGCCTGCGCGGGGTGCATCGCGGACGCCCGCCTCCCCCACTCCTGGTGGTCCCCCATCGCCCTCCTTCCGGCTCCCTGAGCCTTCCTCCTGCACACAGCCCAGGGCTCTGAACCTGCAGCTCAGAGCACTCTCTGCTGACAGAGGGTGCCTCCAGCGTCCTGGGCTCCAGCCTCCGCAGACCCTTCCCCGGCCGGGCTGCAGCGGCAGTTCTGGGCTGGCCCCAGCAGGGTCTGCTCCGGTTGCTCTGCTCGTGCAGCTTGGAGTGGTGGGCAGGAGAGCGCTAGACCGGCAGGGCCACGCCGCCACTGCTGTGAGGCCGCCGCTCCCCCAGTGGGCTGGGCTGTAGCACGCTTGTGCCTCTCCGATGGGACCCCTAGGTGACATGCTGCCCACACGGTGTGGATCGAGGCAGCGTGCCCTGCGGCCCATGTCGCCATACTATCCAGAGTCCATGAACTCCAGGGCCAGTTCTCTCTGAGCTAGGGTGACTGAAAGCCTTGTGCATAGGCACTCACTCTGCCCTCTGCCCAGAACAGGCTCCTGAACAACCCTCAGAGCCCTCCTGAGGCTGCCCTGGGGCTCAGGACCCAGACTTAGGGTCAGAGCTATGAGCCTGGCCAGGGTGAGATGGCGTCAGGAAGTGTCACATGATGAAGAACTTGAGGCCATGGGTGGTGCTCTTGGAAGGGCCACTCGGCAGGCCCGTCCTTGGCAAGCACAGTTACTCTAGCCAAGGCCACCGGCCACCAGCTACAGGCAGGACCCGGTCTACCTGCTGCTGTGAGCAGCTGGGGAGAGAAGCGCACACTCGCAGGTCCACGTGCACTGCAGCCTTGTGCAGTGTAATGACGAGAGATCAAGGCCAAGCCTCACTGCAAGGATGTAGGAATGACTGGAATTACAGCGCCTCCTGTGGGCTGGGGATGTGGCGCCTTGGTAGAGCGCCTGCCTCGCAGGCAGCAGGCTTGAGTTCAACCCGGGTACCACAGACCATGGAAAATTAGAGCCCATCAGCCCCTCACAAGAGCAGCCCGCAGGGTATAAGGTGCGGTGGCGCTGAACGTGTGCCCAGGAGCCGAGGCGAGCCAAGCGCAGCAGGCTAAGGAGCTAAGCAGACAGCGCAGGTGGCCAGCAGGGCGCGAGAAGCTCCACAGTCCCGTCAGCCATCAGGAGAAACGCGGCCGGATGCCCGTTGAGGCCATAATGACACGGTCTCACCCAGCTACAACAGGGATCACCAAGGGCCGCCCAATAGCTCAGCAGATTTAAGTGCCTGCATAGGCACACACAGGGGCTGGGGGTTCAATTCCCCAGGGTGGGTGCTGGCCCCGCCCCCAGGGCACACTGAGATGGCGACTGAGACTGGGGGTGCAGGCGCAGGCCTTGTGATCCCAGCGCAGGAGGATCACTACGCGGTCAGCCTGTGTAGTGAGACACTGTAGACCCTGTACTAAACACATGAAAAAAGAACAGCAATCACAAAGAATCATCATCTCTGGCAGGGATACAGACAGAGAGGAGCTTGCACACTGCTGCTGGGATCGTAAACCAGCACAGTTGTGTACACGAGGCCTCGAGATACTGAAACTGGAATGCGCAGAGGATCCAGCAGCCCCGCAGGACATGAAGGCATAACGAAAAGCAGCGCCAGGCCCAACAGCTACAGTGAGGACTCATCTGACTGCCCACCAGGAGATGGATAGAGAAAGAGTGGTTCACGTGCACCGTGAAACATTACTCGGCCATGAAAAGGGACTGCTGTCATTCACAGCAATATAGACAGAACTGGAGGCCGCTATGTTAAGTGAGATAAGCCAGACAGAGAAAGACAAGCACTACAAGTCCTCACAAGTGCTTGTGAAAATAGAAAAGTCAATCTCATTTTAAAAAAGGAATGACAAAGCGATCACCGCAACCACAAAGGGAAAGTGACTGGACTAGAAGTGGCTCCGAGCGGGTGCGAGCACCAACAGGAGGGGCTGGGGCTGGTTTTCAACAGCACAATCAAAACGATCTCCAGGACCGACTACCCTAATCTCGGCCGAGCTCCACAGCACCAGAAGAGCATGAAATTCCGAACACAGAGACACGATGATGAGCTGGTGTAGTGGCGCATGCCTGTGACGCAGCTCTCAGGAGGCTCAGGCAGGAGGATCGCGGCGAGTGTAAGGCCAGCCTGGGCTACGCGGTGAGTCCAATCCAGCCTAGGACACATGGCGAGACCCTGTACCCAAAACCAAAATTAACGATAAAATTAAAGGGCTCAGATCAGCTCAGTGTGAAGGCCCTGGGCTGCATCCCTGCACCACAAAAATCATACTGGGAGAGCTGGAAGCCCCAAGTACCTGGGGTGGCGACTGCATGGTACATGTGTGTGGAACCACCGCAAAGTGCCACAAGATGCAGACCTATAAGGGCGCGACCAAAAATTGTCCAGCCAGGATATTGCATTGCCACTAATGGGAATATTGAGCATCGAAGAATAACGAGGTAAGAAAGGCATCATGGGTGAGCAAGAAGCCGGGTCGAGGTCACACGTGCGCCGTGAGCTCGAGGCCAAGGTCGCGTGTGCCACGAGCAGGGCTGCAGCAGCAGTGCCCAATCTGACACACAGGAGCTGGACACTGCCTTCGTCCGAGTTTCCAGATTTTGCACCTGTGCTGCTAGCCTAATTAGAAACACCTGGAGGACAGGCTCTCCCGTGGATAGGAGGGTCACAGTAGACAAGGTATGTTAAATGTTTATCAAAATAGCTAATTTCCTGTTGGATGGAAATATGATTAGTTTTCCAAGTACCGTCATGACTTGGATAATGTCTGGGACCTGTCTTACTAAAGAAACAAGGAGCAGGAGGTGGAGAAACAGTCCCAGATCTTGGGCTATGAATCTGCCAGGAATTCCTGGACCTGGAACAGAGGCCAGAACTGTTTCTGAGCGACTCCGCCATCCAGGGAGCAGGGGGATGCGCTCGTGACAGGGCACCCCTGGCGGAAAGTCACTGTGCCCGGGGAGGGGATTGGGGGACAGGTTGCCACGCCCGGGGGCTCCCTGCTGGCAGCACCCAACAGAGCCTGGTCACCTACCCACCCCCGCTCCCCACCCGCAGGCTCCAGCCGTTGCATTTCTTTCTGGGAGCAGTGCCAGCTGCAGCGCTATTCTCAGACCAGGGGCTTTCAACCCGTTCAAAACAAGAAACTTTAAAAAGATTTTATTAAAAACAGAAACTACCTGAGCTCTCTGGGCTCATAGCCAGCCCCCTCAGAGCACAGAACTGACAGACTTTATTATCCAGAACACTAAGGAAGCCGGGTGTGCTGGCGTGCGCTATAATCCCAGCACTCCGGAGGCTGAGGCAAGGGGATCACCGAACGTTGGAGACCACCCAGTGCTATAAAGGAGGATCAAGGCCAGCCTGACCTGCACAGAGAGACCCTGCCTCAGAAAGAAAAATAAAAATAAAAAACAGAGCACTGAGGAAACCTAGCTCAGGATGAGCACACAAGCCAAGGAGACTGAGCAAGGGCCCATGACCGTCTCGGTCTCCACCTTCCAAATGCTGTCCTTGTCTTCAAGGACACCAGGTTAAGCCCCACCCAAGCAGCTCTTTACACAGGGCCCTTCCAGGGTACCAAATGGGGTTCTGTTTTGTGGGAGGCCTGTGGATGGGTGGCCAGCACTTACCACGTCTGTCTGCCCGCCCAGGCTGGCGTCTGGGGAAGCCAGTCCCACGTCAGTGCTGCTGTCATTGCCCTGAGCCTTGTGACTGAGGAAATAGGAAAAAGCAGGGCCTGGAATGGAGTGTGTGGGCTGCAGTTAGGGGCAGCAGCCCGACTGCTGAAACGTGACCTCCTCACGTGCCCTGCAGGGCAGGTGGCCAGGGTCACCGGGTTCCACACATCTTCCCTGAGAGAGACACCCTTGGTTCTAGCCAGGGAACCCATGGACCTGACCTCAGACTCTGATCTCCGCAGAACATGGCATCATACTTAAAGCTTAGCTATGAAAACAGTCACCAGCACTGGAACTTTGGCTGGTAGACATCGTGTATTGAAGAGCTCCAGGGTCCGTGGCCTCCAGGATCATTGCCACAGCTGTCCCGTGCTGGCCCTGACCTCTGATGGCACAGCCACGAGACCCGTGCTGGAGTGGGAAGGGGCCGCTGCCTTTCTTTCTGAAAGAAGCAATCCACAGAGTAGGCAGAGCTTTAGGTTTTCATAACCAGTCAAGCTACTGTGGTGGAGCCAGCCGACACTGGGAGCCCTGCGTGGAACATTGCCTTCCGGGGACCCTCAAAGACCTGGCAGGTGAGGCAGAAAGTAGTGCTCCATGCCCCGGGGAAAGCCCAGGGAGAGGCGAGGACCTGCAACTGGAGCAAAGAGAAAGGGGTGGCATAGAGCCACAGCTTATGTGAAAAACCAAATTAATTTCAAAATCTAATTTAAGCCAAATGGAGCAGCAGATGCGGAGGAAGTCACACTCCTCCCGGACTCTGTCCCCTCAGCTTCCTGGGCCTCGCATTAAGCCCAGATGTCATCCTGTTTGTCCCAAGGACCAAATGTGGATTAATTAAGAGGTGACGTGGTCCAGGCAGCTCTTTCTGGGGACTGTTTGTCCACAGCATGTGTGGGGCGAAGGGAGCTCATAGTTCCTGTTTCCCTGGAAGGAGAGACCACCAATGCGAGCACGTCAGCCGTGGGAAGCCTGTCTGCTGGCCAGCCACCCATGATTTTTCTGCCCCAAAATCAAATACTCCTAAGCAGTCTTTGCTGTTCATCTCATCCGACCACCATGCTTCCTAGCACCCGTCCTCTGTGTGTGGGGACCAGGTGCTTTTGCCTGCGCTTTGGCTGTCGAGGCCTGAATCCTGGCGGCCCGCGTGGGTTCTGCAGGACGTTTGCACGCTTGTCACCAGCAAGGCGGTTCATGTCAAGAAGTGCTTTCCTGTGCTGTTGCAGGACAAGCATGAACCCAGTGGACAACCCAAAATCCTGTTGGGAGCCTGGGTTGTCATCAAATGAGCCCACTCCCTGGAGACTCGTGCCAGCACATCTGGGTGCCATGGGCCCTGCGTGACCTTCTGCCTGCACCTGGCATGCGCCTATCCTCACACGCTAGACATTTTTTTTTTTTTTTTTTTTTTTTTTTGAGACAGGGTCTCACTATGCAGTTCAGGCTGGCCTTGAGCTCCCTTTTGTAGTCCAGGCTGGTCTCAAACTTGCACTGATCCTTCTGTCTCTGCCTCCCAAGTGCTGGGATTACAGGCATGAGCCACCACACCCAGCCCACACTGAACATTTTCTGCAGTAATCTTGTTCCAGGGACTTAAACGGTTTAAGACTCTTGACACTTGCTTGTATACATTCCTCTTTGCACGTGTGCAGGCTCCGAGGCCAAAAGTTCCAGCAGGCAGGCAGGAAGAAGGGGCTAGGGCTGCCCTCACATGGACAGGGATGAGAGGGGACAGAAGGCCCCAGGCTGCACCCACAGCGACACCCTGCACTGGGCAGATCATGTGCGCCCAGGCTGAGGCAGTGCTGTAAATTACCGTGCAGCGAGGGGTTTGAACATTGGAAATTCGTTGTCCCCCAGTTCTGGAAGCTAGAAGTCGGGGTCAGCATGTTAGTGGGGCTGGCTCCCTCGAGAACTGGGAGGGAGACTGTTAATGCCCCGAGCTCCTGGTGGGTCCTGCAGTCTCTGTCATGGCGGGCGGGCCTGTGCCTGTCTCCATTCCACCATGGAGTCCCTCCTGTCTGTGAGGGCCTCGGTGGTGCGGGCTGCAGCTCCCCCTCATGACTCCATCTCGGCCTGATCCACGCAAGCTGCAGGCCCCCAAGCTCTGGGGCTGAGACCTCAGTACCGCAGGCTGGGGGGACACAGGTGAACTCCTGGCCTCTCGGGACCCACCCCTCACTCAGCCCCAATCAGAGGCAGTGCTGTGACTGCTGGCGTCGCACGCTGGGGTTCGGAGAGCGCTGCTTACGGTCTCCCCAGGCATCTGCAGGCGGGTCTGATTGCAGGCAGCCTCGCCCAATGCCCTGGTTGCCCCTTGTGTGGCTCCTGAACAAAGCAGATGGGAAAAGGCTTTAGTTAGCACGTTCAGGAACGGAAGCGGGAGAGAGCCCAGCACTCGCGCTCAGGGTAGACCGGCCGCGGGTCCTAAGCTCTGTGTGCGTGCTCGCGTGTGTGTAGCTGTGTGTGGCGTGTGTGTGCAAGCATGTGTGCGTGTGCATAGTGCATGCTTGTATATGCGCATGGTGTGTGTGCCCGTGTGTGCAAGTTGTGCACGTGCTGCGTGCCAAGACACCAGCGCAGGGAGGGAATGTGCGCGGACGAGGAGAACTGACGTGGGACAAGCGTCAGGCACGAAGAGCCGTCCATCAGAAGAGCGGTGACCAGAAAACGCGAAGGCGCTGGGAGCGTGGCGCGCCCGCGGTCCCTGGTCTGGGCAGCGCCCGCGGCTCTGCGGCGCCACCACGCGGCTGCTCCCAGCAAGGCGGGCTCGGCGGGCTCCGAGGCCCCAGCGCGGTCTTTGGGCTGGGCCTCGGGACAGCGGCTCCTGCTGGGCGGCCGCGGAGCCCTCTTAGACTGGGGGGGTCCGGCAGGGTACCTAGGGGCCAGGGTCGGAAAGCTGCAGAGGGCAGACGCGGCGCGAGGGTCGGGGAGACGCCTACAGCCGGGGCTGCGCCCGGCCCTTGGGCAAAGCCTCTCCAGGAGGCGCTCGCGTCCGCTGCCCAGCCAGACCCTCCTGCCGCGGGTGCTGAAACGCACCTGGGCTGGGCTGACTGCGGGGTCCAGGCCCGCACAGACAGAGGCGGACAGAGCCTGCGGGCAGCCAGAGGCCGGGGTGCCAGTGGGGACTCAGCGCCAGGACGGACAAACCCAGACAGCCCGGCACAGATCCAGCGGGCGCGGCTCGCTCAGCTGCCGCGGTCGGATGGGTCTCAGGAGGACACTACTGTGGTGGCACATCTTGTCCCCTGGGCATCATGTCAGCTGTGCTTAGGGCTTGGGGCCTTGGTCCTCTCCGCACGCAAAAGGCTCTTTGCTGCCGTGCACTGGGGCAGCTCCCGCGTGGGCGGATGAGGGCTGCCCCTCTCCTGTGGCGGCTGTCACCTCACGCCCAACCTCATGGCCACACAGAAAGCGTCGTCACCACAAAACTGATCGCATGATTAGTTCTGAGAACAGGCAAAATAGGGATCAATTAATCGGGAAAGGAACTGGGGAGGAGGATGATGCATATTTAACTTTCCGAGCTCCCAGTGGCCTTGTTCTGTTTGGAGATCCAGAGCCCGCCGAGGACCCGTGCGGGCTGGTACAGAGTTCCCCACGCGTCAGTCCCAAGTGCGGTCCTACCTGTAACGCGAAGTGAAATAGGTGAGGCACACAACTTCAACCTGCAGCCAAGGAAAGTAAAGCACAAAGCAGGAGACAGGCCGGAGGAAACAAGGAGACGAATCTTTTGCAAATGAAAGGTGTGGAGAGATAGGGGAGGGAAGAGGGGGCAGGGGAGAAGAGAGAATGTGGCCAGCTATGCGGTGGGCCAGCGCCCATGAGGACTGCCGCGGCCACGGAGGAGTAAACTGGAACTTAAAAGATAAGTTTCATCCTGCCTCCACCCAGCAACACAGTTCTTTAATAGCTTCCATGACATTACTTCCTCGCTTTGAAAGGACAACTGTATCACTACTAAAAATGGTAAACCAATTATCGCCTGTCATAAGTAGCAGGTAACCCTACCCATGAATACATATAACAACACTGTATAAGAATGCAATGTAACGTAATACAGTGAATATAAATGCATCCCTAGCCACAACACCCACGTTCCAAGCGCCTCCTCCCCCCCACGCCACGTGGACATGGTAGACAATGGGCGACGGGCTCCCGGGCAGAAGTGTGGCCTCAACACCCAGCCCTCCAACTAGGGGCAACCATTCCCCACTCTGTGACTGGAATCTGCACCTGACAGCGCGTCACCGAGCTGTGAGGACACATGAGAGGGTCCAGGAAGAGTCAGCAAATCCCTGCGTGCACTAACAAGTGCTGACCACTACTACGATGGCGTGTTCCTCTTGAGTCACTGGTGCGTGACTCCTCTTCACCACTGGTGCGTGACTCCTCTTCACCGCTGGTGCGCAGGACATTCCTACCTTCTCTACAGATGGCAGCGTGGTCAGGTCGGATGGTGGCAGAGGTCCTCCAGGGCTGCAGACGCGGAAGTGGAAAGCCAGGTCTGGAGCTGCTCTGCGCTGTCTGCTCTGCTCTGCTGCGTCTGGAGGCTGGGTTCTGCTCTGCAGCCAGGCTGGCCTGGCATTCCCGGTGTGGCGAGGGCTGGCCCGTGGGTCCCTGGCTTCTGCCTCAGCCTCCCACACGCTGGAAAGGAGGTGTGCACCCAGCCCTCAGCGGTCGGCTCTGGCTCTTGGTTTCTGATGTTCCCTGTCCTGCCCTTGACCATCGCTTCTCCGAGACGTTGTGTCTAGATGTCCTCTGAGCCTCTGTGGTGCTAGCAGTGGTGGCTGGGTCTAGGTGTGGGTCACTGGGATCAGGGAGTATAGCCACCGAGTCAGTGCACTGGCACTTGGCACCACCCTCCCACCATGGTGGGAGACACTGTTAAGTTCCCTCGTCGTGTCCGCTGTCCCCACTGCCCTGAGCATTGGCCCCTGTGCCTCTCTGCCTGCCTTGGAGCCAGCTGATCACCGATGGCTGCCTCTGTAAACTGGGAACCACATAGCCTTCCTCCGCTACCTCTGGGTGCCAAGGATTTTGTCCCAGCACTCAGAAAGTAACTAAGATGCCCCACAGGAGCAGGGCCCTGGCAGGGGCCGGCAGTGAAGGGGGAGGGGACACCTGCATCCAGGGTTCTGTGCATCTCCACAGTGCCTCCAGGCCGGGTCCAGACGGAGGTCAGAGCTAGGGGCCAGGCCTTGCAGGCCAGCCAGGGGCACAGTGTCACGGTCACCAGGCAGTGGGGTGTGCCCAGCTCCGGGGTGCCCTGTCAGCATGTCAGGGGTCATCTGTCAAGCCGCAGTGGGAGCAGGAGTGCTAGAGGGGGTGCAGCAGAGCCCCAGGGGCCTCCACTGGCAGCTGTGTCACAGATCCAGTCGTTATGCTAAAAATACTGCAAGTAGGAAATGCGCTCAGTGCCCCTGGCTTCTGGCCCCGAAGCTTGGCCCCGCACGTCAGCCATGGCCAAGCCGGAGAGCCGTGCACTGTGCAGTGCCAGGCACATTTCCAGGGGGTGTGGGCTGCCTTGCTTGCTGAAGGTGAGAGACTCCAGGGCAGGACATCTGCAGAGGCAGGGCTGCCCCCAGGTGCCCAGAACACCACGGAGGCCTGAGCTTTCAGCAGCTCAGCACAAGCTTGTGGGCCAGAAACAGAGACCTGGAGCCATCTTGTGGACCGGGCACGGAAAGGGCAGACCTGGTGGGGGGCCCCGATGCCCCCAGCACCACTGTCGCCACAGCAGGGACCTGCCAGAGTTCAGTCCTGAGAGCCAGGCCAGGCAGTGCCAAGCACCGGACCAAGTTGCCTGGGCTGCACAGTGTGCAGCTGGAGGCAGAGCCAGGTACACAAGAGGCTTGGGAAACCAGCCCATGAGGAAGGCAAGCCTGGCCGCGGCAGCAGCAAGGCCCGGGGACATCCTGTGACCCGACACGCACACCCACTTCTCCCACACAGTAACTCTGTTGTGCTCAGTAAGTGTACAGTGAGGAGTGTCCGTGAGTGCATGCACACTGTCCTAAGACACTCCCAGAACTCTTACCTCCTAAAACTCAAGTTCCATGCTCGATATACAACTCTAGATGCCCCTCGCATGAACACACAGGATTTGCCCTGTGTGACTGGCTTGTTTCACCTGGCATAACAGCGCCCCAGGTTGTCCAAGTCGCCACATGTCATTCACATGACAGAACTCTACTCCTTTTCAAGGCTGAGTAATATTCCACGCCATGACCATCCCTGTTTATTGACCAGTGTGTTGGGGACAGACACAGATGACTTCTACTTCTTGGCCTTTGGGAGCAGCGCTGGTGGACAAATGTCTGCGACTCTGCTATAAATTATTCAGGACGAATGAGGGAAACAGAATGCCACCCTTGCCTTCTGTATTCACCTGCGTACCAACTGTTGTCAGAGACAGAAAGCCGATTCTCTGAAGAGGGAGAGATGGGTTTCCCTGCAGCCATAAAGCCAGGTCCCGTGGGGAGGCTGGGATCGGCCTCACGGCTCCTGGAGTGTGGGACGGGGCCTAGATCGCTGTGTGCTCCTCTCTGTGATGCAGCGCTCGTAGGAGCCGCCGCCTCGGGACGCAGCCACCCCCAACACTGTGGCTCCGAGTGCAGGTGTGTGGCTATCACTGCTCCGGCCACGGACCTGTGAGCAGGAGCTGGAGGAGTCTGCCCACTGCTCCGCTGTGGTTCCGGGGCCACTGGAAGTCGGGTCCTGGCTTCCGGCCCCCATCTGCCAGCCTGTGGGGCACCCCCTTTCCCACAGGCACCTGAATGTCCCCAAATGCTGATGGCATGGTGACTGGATTACAGCCCATACCGATCCAGCGAGACCTCACTTACCATGGCTACATCTGCAGAGATGTGGTCCCCACACAAGGGCAAGCGCCCCAGCACCAGGCTGACAGTGCCAATGCGTCCTTTGCGAGACAGAGCCAACACACAGCCCTGGCCCCACAGGCATCGGTGGGGAAGTGAGTGCGTGTGTGACTTGGGAGGACAGGTCCCGGGCAGGGCCCTGTCACGGCGGAGCCACACTCAGCTCCCGTGTCTCTGAAGCGAGGCCTCCTCACCTGATGCCCAGAGGACCACTGGGCTGCAGCCCACATGCAGCCACTAAGTGCCCCGTGTCACTTCCATGCCTGCGAGGAGGAGCACCACGCGGGGCCCTTGTACACCCAGTGAGCTCTTTGGTCCCACTATTTCTGCTGC